>JABLUY010000383.1:0-23047 GCA_013306675.1 Thraustochytrium sp. TN22 | reverse complement strand
CGCCGCCGCGGGCGCGCAGACCACCTTCGCGCGCGCGGGCGGGCGGCGGGCGGCGGCGGCGGCGCGGGCGGCGGCGGCGGCGCGGGCGGCGGCGGCAGCATGGCGCAGCTGGAGGCCGGCCGCGAGGTGCGCCTGCGGCTGGCGGGCGGCGCGCAGGCGCACGGCTTCGTCTTCGTGTGCGACGCGGGCAACGACCTGGTCATCCTCGGTACGTGCGGCTGCGGCGGCAAGGAGGAGGAGGAGGAGGAGGAGGAGGAGGACGTGGGCTGGCTGGCTGACGTGAGGCGACGTGCGTGGACCTGGACGCGATGCGACGCGACGCGATGCGCAGAGGAGCCGCACCCGCAGAGCACGCTCAAGGAGGACCTGCGGTTCGTCAAGCTCAGCACCGTGGAGCAGGTTGAGGTAAGTGACGACGGGGGGATGCGGTCCGTGTGAGGGGTGCTGCGCTCCGCTGCGCTCCGTTGCGCTCCGCTGTGCTGTGCTGCGCTGCGTGCTGACGAGAGCGGATCGCGCAGAAGCTGGAGGGACTGCGGCCCGTGCAGCCGCTGCCGGCCATGCCCGAGGCGCTTGTGCGCCGGCGCGAGCGCGAGGGCCTCGCGCGAGAGGCCAAGGTCGCGCAGCGCATGGGCAAGGGCGTGTCGGAGGACGCGCAGAAACTCTTCGACGCGCTGGACAAGACCTACAACCTGCGCTGGGACGGCAAGGACATCGTGTCCGAGCTCGGTATCGTCATCAAGCCGCCTTACACGGCGGAGTCCTGCCAGGGCAAGGACGCCGCCGCGCTCTCGCGCTTCAAGAAGATTGTGCAGTCCATCAACCAGCGCATTCGCAACAAGGAGCTTTAGAACGCCATCGGGCGTGCGGATGGAAGGGCCCCGCGCCGCGACACACAGTTACAGCGCTGGCGCGAGCGCCACATCCGATCTGAACCGGAGGCATCTTATGTTTTTCTGCGGTCACCACTTTCACAATCATTTTCCGCCTACAGACCCTGCAGCCGGGGCGTATACATGAGCCAGGCGCTGTCGTCGAGGCTGGCCGCCAGGGCCGCAAGGGGACTGGCCTCCGCGTCGAGCCCACATGCGCTCGCATGGTGGACATCTAAAACGTGCACCGCTGCGCCATTGCCACGGATGCGTAGGCGGTCCAGTGTAAAATCGGGCCTCGGCGTGAGGTCCTCAATGGCCTCTGCGGGCAGCACGGCGTTCACCAGCACAAGCGCGCGCGTCTTGGCGCACGCCTCTGGCAGCTGTGCGGCTTGCGCAAAGCAGCGGGCGACCTTGCGCTGCACGAGTGACTGCTGGTGCTCGCTGAGCGCCGCGCTGGCATCGGCGTCGGCGTTGGGGGACCCGGTGAAACGAAGCACGAAGACTTCCTGCGGCGAGGCGAGGGACTGGCCGAGCACGACTGCCACGGCGCGAACCCGCTTCAAATCGCCAAGCGCGCGCTTGAACCGGTCAATCGCCGCGATGGTGCGCTCCACGCGGCGCCGCTCGCGCAGCACGTTGCCGCGGGGTGCCGTCCCGTCGGCCCCTTTCTCCTTGCGCAACTCCGACACGAGGCTGCGGTGCAAAGCGTTGTACCAGGTACGTCAGTCCAGCAGTTCGAAAGTCCCAACCCAATCTCGTCCGACAAGCGACTTACCTCGGGAGCTGCCCGCGCACGAAGAGCAGGTACTCGAGGCTGAAGCCCGCGACGGTTTCCACGAGGTCCTTGCCGATCTCCGTCTTGAACGCGAGGTCCACGACGCAGCCGACGTGCTCCGTGAGCGGCCGCCGCCGCCGCAGCTTCGCCGCAACCTGCCGCTCGCCTCGCAGGCGCTCCGCGCGATCGCGCGCCGCCTGCCGCCTCGCGAGCGCCCTCTCGCGCGCCTCATGCCTCTTGCGCTCCGCATCCGACGCGGCCATGCCGTGCCGCACGCGCCCAGGACGGCCCAGGGCAGCGCGCAGGGCCGTGCGAGCCGCGGGGCCGGCCTCGCGGAGGCGACTCCAACCTCGAGTTCAAGTTGGAGTGGGCTTGCGGCGCAGCGGCGTTGACCAAGGCCGCGTCTGCCGCAGACTCGGAGTTGCTTGCTTGGGAACCGAGTGGCCGCACAACATGGACGAGCCGTTTTGCGGGTCGAGGGCGACCGTACGTGCAGTGGATGATGCCAAGTGCCACGGCACGGCAGGCATGGCATGGCATGGCATGGCATGGTGCCATGTCATGCCACGGCACCCTTGGCACACGCCGTGCCACGCGCCATCCTGCGGATAAAATCGGAGTCGCTCGGCTCGGCCGCGACGTGCCGCGCATAGGACGGACGCCATGGACGCGCCTGCGGCCGCCGCGGAGGGCGAGGAGCCGCTCGAGGTGGCGCAGGAGGCCGCCTGCAGCATCTGCGAAAAGGCCTTGGACGAGGACGCGGCAAGGTTCGAGTATTGCGAGGGAGGCTGCCTGCTCTGCGAAGAGTGCAGCTTCAACGAGACTGTGCGGGAGGTGCTGCTCGACCCGGGCGCAGGGGAGCAGGAGCAGGAGCAGGGGCAGGAGCAGGAGGGAGACGCGGACGAGAAGGAGGCACTGGCAGTGAGGAAGAGATGCGTGGTCTGCGAGGACGCCCAGCTGCTGCCAGGTCGCGACGATCCTGAGCTCTTCGCGAAGTTCACGAAGATGGTCTTCGCGGCGGGCCCGAGCCGCGAGCCCTCGTCGCGGAGTCTGGGAATGGAAGTCGCCAATCTGGTCGCCGCATCAAGCAAGGGTTCCGCGGCCCACAAGAGCGCCAGGAGCAGACGTAGCTCGGCCCGCAGCCTGGGCGTCGCGAGTCGCGCAAGCAGCAGCAGTAGCAACAGTGACAGCAGCGACAGCGAGGGCGAGGAACGCGCGAGCAACGCTCTCGACAAGGCAGGCACCTTTCGCGATGGCGGATCGATGCGCAGTGGAAGGACCTCCGGCGGTGGCTCACACACTGCGGGGCAGGACCTCGGACCGGGGTGGGGCGCGCACGTGCAGAGGCGCCGACGCACCTCGGTGGAGCAGGCGTTTTCGTTCGCGTTCTCTGGCGGCATGGTGGACGTGCGCTCCCAGGACCTGGAGTCAGTCTTCGCGCAGCACCCGATTGAGAGTCAGATTGATGTCAAGGAGTACCGCCGGCCCAAAATGCATGGACTGATTAAAGTGCTGCGCGTGGTGAACGGCGAGGCGCCCACCAAGAAGCGGCGCGCGTCCACGAGTCAACCGCCGGCGGTGCGCAAGCTGCCGATGCGCCTGCTCATCCCGGAGCTGAACGAGGTCCTGGAGCAGTGGTTCCGCAAGTCCAAGGAGCAGGGCCGCGCGCTGGAGCTGGGCGGCTTCATGAGCAAGTTCGCCCAGGATCAGTACGGCGTCAAGACCATGGCGGACGAGCACCTCATGAGCTTGGTCGCCAGCATCCAGGCGTGCGAGGGCCAGAGCGAGCGCGTGGAGGCCGTCAGCATCGTGCTCGGCTTTAACAAGCCGGACATGTACACGTCCTTGCTCTCGGACGTGCTCTACAGCCTCGTGTCGCTCCTCTTCGACAACACGCGCGAGTGGCGCGAGTGCCTGGACCTGGGCGAGGGCCAGTCCTGGGTGCCGCAGGAGCGCGTGCAGGCGCTGCTGGAGGGCCTCTTTGACCCGAAGTCGCGCGCCTGGCTCATTGAAGTGGCGCACGAAGACTGCGAGCGCCTCAAGACGCCCTTGCCGTGGAACGCCACGGTGCGCAGTACTTTCGAGGGCAACCTGCAGCGGCTCGCGCAGGCGCCGGCGGACTTGGGCATCTCGCGCGCGCGATCCCGCAACGTGGACCTCGTCTCGCCCCTGGACGCCGTGCTGAAGTTCGTGCTGTCCACGTGGACCATGGAGTGGATGCGCACCTTGTCGCACCTGGAGCACGTGGAGTCCGAGTTCCGCGCCGCAGAGGAGCGCGAGATCCAGCTGCGGGCCGATATCATCGAGGCGGCGCGCAAGAGGCCCTTTACGAGCCAGGAGAAGGACGTGCTGTGGGAGCTCGTGCTGGAGACGCTCGCTGCCGAGGGCGTTGCCGTGGGCGTGGACGCCACCTCGGTGGCAATGCCACGCGACCCGCAGGCGCCCCTGTGGACCAGCCTCTTGGCCAAGAACGCCGAGCGCCAGGCAAGCCAGCTGCCCTTTCTGCGCAACCGGCAGACCGAGGACCTGCAGCGCTCGCTGCGCCGCATTGTGCGCGAGCGCGAGCGCCGGGAGGCGCTCCGCTGGGACTGCTTTCGCTGGGACTGGGATGACGACTGGGAGTGGGGCGGTCTCGTCCTGGCCGACGAGGACGCCTCGACGCACCCAGAGCAAGCCGAGCCGAGCCTGCGGCGCTGCGCGAGCGAACAGTCGGCGAGCGGGTCGTGTAGTAGCGGACGAAGCAGTGGTAGGAGCGAGCGCAGCAACAGGAGCATGGGCAGCCAGGCGGTTCCAGGGCCGCTGGCGCGATCGGCCTCGGCCGCGGCGTTTGACTTTGCCCACTTCGCGGTCGGCTCGCGCAACGCCAACACAGTCACCGAGGCTCTCTTCAAGCACCAGCAGCCCGTGGACCGCCTGTCCCTGCGCGAGAATCAGCTCGATGACCAGGCGTGCGCCAGCATCGTGACGGCCATTAGCAAGTCGCACGAGGTGCGCACGCTGGACCTGGCGCGCAACCTGGCCGGCGCACAGACGGCGGCTCTCCTGACGAGGCAGTTCGATCTCGCGCTCGCAGGCCTTGTGCGCTTGGACCTCTCGTATAACCAGTTTGACAATGCGTCGGCTGTGGCGGTCGTGCTCGCGCTCGACCGCCACGCCGCGATTCGCGAGCTCTCGCTTGCCGGAAACGCCCTGGGCGGGAACGCGAAGCTCTCGCAGGCGCTGGCGCAGCTGCTCAGCAACACGGCCATGGGTGCGACGCTATTGCACGTGCTGGATCTCTCGTGGAACCGGTTTACGAGCGCGGATGTGAACCCGCTCTTCGACGTGCTGACGACGCGCAATCACCACCTGCGCGTGCTAAACCTGGACCTAAATCTGGTCGGCGCGCCTACCGCGGAGCCGCTGCGGCGGTGTCTTGGCGCGAACGCCACGCTCGAACGTCTCACGCTCAAGCACAACAAGTTGCACGATGTCCCCGATGACCCGCGCCTGGAGTGATAAAAATCTGATGAATGATGGATGAAGATACGTACGTACAAAGTTTTGGGGGACCGGATTTTGGCGATGTTCAGACTCTTCTCCACCTTTTCCCTTCTTCGACGAGGGCAATACGATCAGGCTACAGTTGCGACGAAAAAGGAAAAGGAGAGGAGAAGAAGGAGGAGGAGGAGAAGGAGGAGGAGGAGGAAGAAGAAGAAGAAGAAGAAGAAGACGAAGAAGAAGAAGGAGGAGGACGGGGAGACATTGGCGGTCTTTCTCTACGGAAAGACGCCACCATCTCGGCTCTCTTCGACCTCCCGGCTTTCGTCGTGTCATCACAGATAGTAAGCCTGCAGAGGTTCGAGCTCACGGTCACGCAGAACCTGGTCGCAAAGACGCACAACGACCTGGTTGACAGTGAAGAGCGCCGCGGCGGCGGCGACCGTAACCCAGCAGCCAGGCAGAAAGGCGGTCTGAATGCCAAAGCAGGGCTCGTGAAGGTATTCTTGTACGCGATCGCAGCGGTCGCCGACGAGAAAGACGGCGAACTGACCAATTTCGAAGCAGGCCGCGATGATGGAGACGATGAAGCAGTCGAGCGCGGAAAAGGCCGAGATGAGCTCGGTGACCATCATGACGATCTTCTGGTCGCGCAGGCGCATGGGCACGAGCCAGAGCGCGAGCAGAAAGAAGCACTGCACGAGCGGCATGACAAAGGCGAAGAGCAGATAGACGGTCTGCACGAAGATGACGCCGGCTCGCGGCGGGGGGGTTGATGATGTCGTCGCCCGGGTCAAGCGCCTGCGCGATGGAGAGAATACTATAGGTGCGCACGGCCGAGTCCGGCTGCACGGCGCGGATGAGGCGCGCGGCCGCGCCCGTGAAGGTGAACTCGAAGGAGTCGGCCGCGGCGCCCGCCACGACAATGGCAAAGGTGGACACGAGCGCCAGCGCCACGGCAACGCGTGTGGGCTCGCCCAGGGCGTCTGCCACGGCCACTTTTTTGTTGATCATGGCCGCGGCGTGTCCTTCGAGTGGTAGCTCGTCGGAGCCCACGTTAAAATACGAGCCCTGCGGGCACGTGCAGCAGTAGCGACGCTTCCTGCGACTCGAGCCGCGCGCCATGCGCAGCGCCGCCTCCCCGAGCGCGCGGCGGTGGCGGCGACCCGCCGCGAGCCGTGCCAGCTCTTCATCGGCGCCCAGCACGATGTCGGCCTCGGCGTGCACCCGCGCCATGTCGGCTTCCTCGTCGGCGTCCACATCTTCGTCCTCCTCCGCGCCGTGGCCGTCCTCGATGGCAGCGGCGCCCGTGCCGCAGGTTGAGTCCAGGAGGGGCTCGCTCGCGTCGACTGGATACAGGCTCTGGCGCAGGAGCGAGGAGACCTGGCCGGCCACGGCCGTGCGGTGGTAGCCGAGGATGACGTGGCCGAGGAGGATGGACGTGATGGCGGCCAGCATGTAGCCGTAGAGGCCCCAGTGGCTGCCGACGGTGAGGTCAAAGATGGCGTACTCGCGCGGCAAGATCCAGGACGCGTAGGGCACCTCGGCGGACTCGATGTGGAAGCGGAAAGCGACGCTCATGAGCACCATGAGGAAGATGTCGATCATGCACCACTTGCCGAGCGCGTCGAGGACCACGAGCACGCGGCCGCGCGCATCAATCGGAAGGAAACGCGTGGGCGTCACCCAGCACACGAGCAGCAGCAGTAGCTTGAGGTAGGGCCAGACGCCGGACCAGACCAGCACGAGGAGCGCCAGAATGTAGACGCCGGCTGAGTACATTTCCGTGATGGTGTTGACGAGTGAGAACTGGAAGAGCTCGTATGGACCGAAGAGCTTGTCCTGCCAGTCTGGGTGCGGGTGCCAGGGCGGCCACCAGGGCCGATGCTGGTACTCGACGGTAATCTCGACGCTAGCGCCCGTCACGCTGTTGGCGAAGGCAAACATGAGCACGCAGACCAGCGTGAAGATGGGCACGAAGATCTGGCCGTGCAGAGGGATGCGTGGGGCCCGCGCCAGGATGCCGTGAACAGGCTCCACGATGAGCGCGGCGCGTTCCGGCGCCATGAGTGGCGCGTCGAGCTCGGGCGAGGACCCAATGGAACCGAGGCGCACGCGCCGCGCCAACGGCGCCTCCAGCGAGCCGCCATCCCCGAGCCGCCGCTGGATGCACCGGAGCAAAGAGTTCGGCATGAAGATGATCATGAAGACCTCCAGAAGCGCGCCTGCGCCCAGGAAGCAGACCGCGAAGATGAGGATGTGCCGCCACTCGTTCTTGGTCGGCGACACCGCCGGCGTTGTCGCTGCCTCAGACGGGGTCTTTAGAAGCACCGCCTCGTGCAGCGGCGCGGCCTCGGCCAGAGCAAGCGTACAGAGGGCGTCCGCCTCCTCTTGCATCGCCGTGTCGGAGCTGCAGGCTAGCCCGCCGTCGGGCCCAAGGGAAAGCGTCAGCGCGGCCGTGAACTCGTACAGCGTCGCCCCATGGTCGGCGCCCGTGCATGCGACGGTCACGTTCTCCAACACGACTGCCCCGGCGCGCAGGTCGAGCGCCCAGCTGTCTACGGAGAGGCCCTCGCAGCGCGCGGCGGCCGTGCTCTGCGCGCCCAGCGAGCCGGCCATGGCGCCCAGCAGCGCCTGGCTGGCCCTGGCACGCCTGCGCTTGGGCCTCGTTGCCTGTGGTGTAGACTTGTCGGTGGCGGCGCCGACGCCGTCGCCGCTACCGCCGCGCTTGAGGTCCTCGTCCTTGACGGGGCCGCGGCCGGCGCTGGCAGCAGGGTCGCCTGCCGCAAAACAGCGGCGTGCGCTGCGCACATCCTCGCGCGCCGAAAGCAGCAGCGCGCCGACGGCGCAGACCAGCGTGCAGAGCACCACGAGCTCGTGCGCCCAGACCGCGCACAGGTACGCGAAGACGTCCTCCAGGAGGTGCCGCAGCGTCGCGCTGCACGCCACCAGCACGCCGCCCGCCACCAGCAGCATCGCCGCCACGAGGGGGCGCGCTCGCACAGGCGCAGGCGCAGGCGCACGCACGCGCGCGCGAATGCGCAGGCGCAAGCGCGGCGCGGGCAACTCGAGAAGAGTCCGAGTCTGCGTCGCGCGTCGATTGCGTCTGCTTTTGTCTTCCCTCGCGCGCATCCCGGTGCGTCATGCGCGTTCCCGCGTTCTCGTTTGCGCAACGCCAAACGCGATTCTCCACTGGCCATGGCAAAAGAGACAATCGACTTGCTTGTCCCTTGCCTCACGGCGATTCGAATCTCATCGCTAGCTTGCTTGCTCGTGTACGACTTGCTTGCTCAAGCCTCGTTCTTCACCTTCATTCCACTTGTACTTGACGGGGCTGCATCGCCAAGGTCCTGATCCCGTAGTCTTGCCACACGCAGCCCTGGCATCATCAACGTCCGCACATTGACTTGAAGAGTTCGCGTCACCAAGCCCAGCAAGGCCTGGCAGCAAATCGCCGCCCAACGTTCGCGGTCTCCTTCAAGTTCGCCCTGCAGCATCGCTCGCATTGCAGCGCTGCTCGAGTCTCGACGTCGCGTGGCATTGATTGCAGCGCGGCAAAGCACGGGTTTCGTCCCGTCCCATCGCCCCCGAACTTGAAGGTTGGCTTTCTCCGCCTCCATCTCCGTGCCAGTGGCACAGTGCTCCCACCTCTCCAGGTCACGCGCGGTGCAGTGCGCCTGTCCTGGACCTAACTACTACTGGTGTGCCACTGCACGGGAGAGGACAGAGGCCTCGCCGTCAGTCCGGCCAGCGCCCGGCACCGCCGCGCGGCGCTGCGTCGCGCTGCGTCGCGGCCGGCCGCGAGGCGCAGAGCGAGCAGACCCGCTACTCCGGCAGCGCCAGCCCCGCCAGCCCCAGCGCAGCGGCAGCAGGAGCGACTTGGGAGGCAGGAGTAGCGGCCAGCGACAGCCACAGGCAAGAAGATGCCCAAGGCGCAGCAGGGCGAGAACGATGTGGACGCCATGGCGGACCTCGGCGTGCAGGACCTCTTCGGCGTCAAGGGCCAGGTCGTGGTTGTGACGGGCGGCGGTAGGTTGAGGCCGATCGACAGGCGCGGAAGGAGGGGAGGAGCGGACGGCTGACGAGCGCGGCGCGGGCCGAAACGCAGGCTCCGGCATTGGCGCCATGATCGCCATGGGCTTCGTCAAGAACGGCGCCAAGGTGTACATCGTGTCGCGCAAGGACACGAGCGGGTTCGCGGAAGAGATCCAGGCCCTCGGCAGCGGCACGTGCAAGGCGCTGCAGGCGGACCTCGGCACGGACGACGGCGTGGCGGGCTTCGCGGAGGAGCTCAAGCGCCTGGAGCCGGCGGGCATTGATGTGCTGGTGAACAACTCGGGCACGAACTGGGCGCAGCCCATCGAGCAGTACGAGCCGGCCGCATGGGACAAGGTGTACGCGCTGAACGTCAAGGGCGTCTTCAACCTCGTGCGCCTGCTGGTGCCGCTGCTGGAGAAGGCGGCCGAGCGCAGCCAGTCGCCGGCGCGCATCATCAACATTTCGTCCATTGACTCGCTGCGCGTGCCGGCTATGGACACTTACGCGTACAGCTCCGGCAAGGCCGCCGTGACGCACCTCTCTCGCGTGCTCGCCGGCAAGCTGGGCGACCGCAACATCCTGTGCAACGCCGTCTGCCCGGGCCCCTTTCCCTCGCGCATGATGCGCGGCACCATTGAGCGCGCGAGCGAGGAGGGCGTCGCCTCGGGCACCGCCGTGAACCGCATTGGCCGCCCCGGCGACATGGCCGGCGTCTGCCTGTACCTCGCCTCGCCCGCCGGCAGCTTTGTCACGGGCTCCACCATTGTCGTGGACGGCGGCTCCGTCGTCAAGGCGCGCTTTTAACTGAAAAGACATGCGAAGGTTGGTGAGCAGATGTCATGACGTTTAGATATTCCGAACGATTCTCTTCGACCTCATTGCGCAGGGCACGCGCGAGTATAGCAAGTTGAAACCTGGTATCCTCCTGATACCATGGTAGCACCACAGGTGGGTCGACATTATCTATCTCACTGTCAATGGAGCTCTGCTCGACCGGTGAGCCTGCCGCTAACAGGGTATGGTGGGTACCGGGTACCACCACTACCTTACCCGGAGAGAGACGAAGGAGGAAACGCGTCCAGTTGTTCGTGCGCTGGCCGCCCTCCCCCTCCTGCTGTAAGACCGACCCGTGTGCCACCTCCAACTCAGCGCAACGCGGCTGCAGGTCTGCCCGCGTGTCGGCACCCCGTGTCTCGGCAATCTTATGTACCCCCTTCCTTCGAGGCCGACGGCGATAACAGCCGATAACACTGCTGGGTGAAGGTTCTCCTCCGCGGAAGCTGCTTCGAGGAGGCCCAGCAAGCAGACGGATATCGCGGAGCGCGAGAGCGCGAGAGCGCGAGAGCGCGTGCGGCGCGTGCAGCGCGACCTGAACAGCCAGAGCGACAGTGTGAGCAGCCCGCAGGCGGGCTGGCCGTCGCGCTCTGCAGCGCGTCACGGCGCTCGTAGGCATAGGCTGCAGGTCCGAGCCGCAGGATGTCGAACGGAGCGTCCATTTCCGAGGAGGCGAGCACGGGTAACGTGGTGGGAACGGCGTCGCTTCCGTCCTTGCAAGAGCTCTGCTGTGCTGGCTCGGACGCCAAGCTCCTGCTCATCCCCAAGGAGCAGAGGCCGTACGAGTGGGGAGCCGAACGCGTCGGAGACTTCTTTCGGGAGCTCTGGAGGGAGCTCATGGAGCGCGAGTCGGAATTTTATCTCCTCGGCACCATGTACTTCCTCGATCCTAAAAGCGACAAAGGGCAGGCCAAGGTGTACGAAGTATTTGACGGCCAGCAGCGCCTCATGAGCATCTTCTTGCTCCTCCATGCCATTTGTCTGTACCTGGCGTCAGTGGAGGAGGAGGCCGAGGAAGTCTACGGCAAAGCGCGCGCTCTGCTGACGACCAGCAGCAGCGAAAGGTCCGGAGAATGGGGAGCGTCGAGGATCAAGTGGGAGTCGGTGACCGAACAAGAGAGCACCACTTTCCTCGACGACATCTGCAATGCCATTTTCGCCGAAGAGGCAACTGCACCTGTGGATATCGAACTGAAAACCGACATCGATCCGGGCGGCAACGTTAGGCACTCATTCCAGCTCCAGCAGTTCCTGGAATGGTGCAAGGATCGTACCTCTCGAGAAGCGCGCAATCACATCAACAAACTTCCCTTCGGGATTTGTCGGCGAATTTTCGAGAACCTCGCCGAGTTCGTGCTCTGCATCAACGAGACAGCGAGAATGTCCTCGGAGGATGTCTTCCGCAAGCAGCTCAACGAGTTCGTCGAGAAGCTGCGGGATGCTGTCGTTGTAAATTGCACGATTCTGGAGAATCGCAAGATGGCGCTAGACTTCTTCCGGCAAGTCAATGCGCACCGCGCTCTACTCTTCACACCAGAAGACCATTTGAGGACCTTCGTGCAAAATCTGGTCAAGTCCCGAGACGACGATTTCAACCAGGAGCATCAGAAAAAGATCGACACCCGTTTCGAAAAGGTGCACGATGCGCTCTGCAAACACCCTCGTGAGCTGCGCACGAGGCTCATGAACGACGCAATGAACATCATTACCGCAGCCTCTGGGCAGCCGGCCGCCTCCGAGCGGGCTGATTGTGAGACTGCAGCGGTGCAGGCCTTCTCGGAGCTCCTCTTCAGGAAGATGCAAGAAAGGCGTGTAGCGAGTGTGCTTCCGGGCAAGGTTGTAGTCGATCTGCTGACGAGGCTCGAGAAGCAGCTCCACCTGCTGGTGGAAGTCCGCCTGCCAGACCTGACTGAAACAAAAACAGGTACCGAGGAGGAGCTGAAGGCACTCCTCACGCGCATGACTGCCCTCGACGGCCTTGTTCATCATCTTCTCGGCATGCTAGCTTATGTCTTTCTTCTGATCGACGAGGCCAGCCACATCACAACCAAGAAGTCCGCTTCCGCAGAAGATCAGCTGCTCGCAAAGGTCGCAGTGACGCGCCTGCTGGAGCGTTTCTGCGTTTTCAGATTGGTGGCAACAACCTCGGCATGGAATGAGTTCAGTTTCGCGATTACAGCGAACAAAGTCATGGCCTGTCTCTGCAAACTGAACCCCAAGCCAAACCTGGCTACGATTCTCAAGCACCTCGCTGGTCAGCTCGGCACCTCGAAGGCCTTGCGCCGCGAATTCGCGTCGCGCGTCACCAACCCAAACGCATACACCAAACTTGCGCCGCACAACAAAGTGGGACTTCGCTATGCTCTGCAGATCGCCGACGTGGAATCCCAGGTTGATGACGGAGCAGGCGGCGAGAAGCTTACTACGAGCGACTGGAGCCGCTATGAGCTGCAGCTGGAGCACGTGAACCCGCAGAATGAGACCAGGTCTGCTACGCAGCAGAATAACACTGCAGGCGGCTCATCGGCTGAACAGCGCCCACCTTGTCATGGCCTCGGCAACATCCACGTCCTTCCTGCTACGGTGAACAGACTCTTCAAGAACAAGCCGTACGCGGCCAAGCGCGGCCTCGTGGACGGTAATCTTGGTGGTCTCATGAGCAAGGTTGCCCTCAAGCGCGTCCCGGGGCTCGGCCTGGCAATGGGTATCGTCTATCCGGAAACCGAGCCTGATGGCAGCACGTTTTGGACCTCTAAGAGTGGGCGCCGTCTGTTCTGTGGGCAGGTCCATGCAATGTTCAAAGCGCTGGGAGTATTCACTCCGTACAACTTCGAGCTGCCTCCGGCCTCTGCCTCTTCTCCGGCCGGCCGCGCGCCGCTCAAGCGCTGTTGCGAGCATCCCACCTCGCTCGAGGCTTTCCTCAGTGCAGCCTACGACGAGTCTCGCAAGCTTCGGGACGACGAGCTCGACCCGCATCTCCGGGAAACTCTGGCTGCCAACAACAAAGGCTCCTTCAAGGTGGAGAAGAACTCAGGTCCATGGCCCAACGCGGAGTACTTTGAGGCTCATATCCGCTTGGAGAACGAACACGGATTCTGGGGACTCTCGGAGCTGGAACGTGCTGGAAGTTATGCAGATGCGCTTGCTGCGCTTCCAACACGTACTGACACGGACGCTGAGGATGCGGAGGCCACTCGCTCCTTTCTCCTTGCCCTCCTCCAACGCGGGCGACGCGGCGATCCAGACGCCTCGCGCATGGCGCTCGACTTCCTCAAGCTTGCATACAACGATGAGGACCGGATGAAGCATGTCAGCAGCGTCAACGACTTGCCTCACGGCAAGGACGATCAGACGGGAGCACGCTGGCGCGTGCTCAGCTTGGGTGACTCGCAGGCTCGGCCCACCGTGAAGGTTCAAATCAGGTGTAAGGAGACGTCCATCGTCGTAAGGAATGGCTTCCAGGCCGCATTCGAGGTTCGCGAGGAAGCGTCGAGCAGCTCTTCGGCCGAAAGCAAGCCAGCTCTTCGCCTCTACTTCCGCATATTGAGCGGCAGCAGCAGCAGCAGCAGCAGCAGCAGCAGCAGCAGCGGCAGCGGCAGCGGCAGCGGCAGCGGCAGCGGCAGCGGCAGCAGCGGCAGCCTCAGCTACATCGTGGGCGGTTGCTGTGCCTCCAGCTCCTTTGACGAAATTGAACCGGTCGCTGCCGAGGACCTTTGCATTTGTGGCTCCGAGGCGACTCCCGCCGCAGTCCCCGCCGAAAGGACGTGCTGGCTGCAGACCGGAAACAGCATCGACCTCTACAACCTGGGCGAACGTCTGCTAAACGAGGTCACCAGCACGAAATTCCCCAACTCTAGGCCTAAGCTGTTCGAAGACCTCAGCGGCTTTCTCATCATCGGCCTAGACAAGGTTCAAGCTCGCTTGACTGACAACTGCAGCGCGGCCCGTGGAAAGCGGCCTGCCGAGACGGAGTTGGCATCTGGAAAGCAACAAAAAAAGCAGCGGCTGTCCGTGACGCCGACGCAGCAGCAGCAGCACCAAGTGCCGCATCCTCCGCTATTTCCGCCACCACAGCAGCCTCGGAATCCACCGCCGCAACCCCAGCAGACGCTGGAACAGTCGCATTCGCCGCAAGACCATCCGTCGCAGAAGCCCCAGCACCCACCCATGCAACCCCCGCAGCAACAGCAACTGCAAGAGCAGCAAGAGCAGCAACAGCAAGTGCAACTACAGCAGCAGGAGCAGCAGCGGCAAGAGCAGCAGCAGCAACAGAACCAACCCGGGCGGCCACGACGATTGGAGGGTAAATTCGCTCTGTCGGATCATATTTCAAAGACGGCACTCGCAGCTGGATCGCCTTCACGCGCTGCCACGGATGGCGCAGCCACCTTGTCGACCTCCTTCAAGGCAACGAAACCTGGCAAGCGCCAGGTGCAGGTTCAGTCATGGGGGAAGAGTCCGATGCGCGTGCTGTACAAGGCTGGAGAAGAAGACAATGGCATTCTCATTCCACGCGGCTTCCAATGTTCGCAAAAGCTCAACAAAGGCGTGTTGCGAACCGAGATACGCGCACGAAAAGACGATTCATCGGATCTGACGATCCACTTCTCTTTCGCATTCACGAACGGAAAGGCCGCCAACGCAAAGGACAACCCGATCCCAAATATCCCAATCACACCTCTATGCTTACTCGTATCCGCCTACCACGCGGGGGTCCCTCGGTGACGCCCGGCACAGGGGGCACTAAAGCGTATTAAGAGGGTACTTTACTCCCGATTTGCTCCAAAAAAGTGGCCTAGAGTCTGGCGAAGTTAGTTCCGCATTCGATCAAAAACGCAGCGATGGGGCCGAGCTTGAAGAGGCCCACTCGAAGCGACCCAAGGCTCCTGCCCCCTATTCATTTTGGCCGAAGGCGTGGTGGTTAGGATGAGATGAGCTCGGCAGTTCGCCCAGAGCGGCTTTGGGGGGAGCTCGCGCGCGACTTCGTCGCGGAGCGCGCTGGAGCCGCAGGCGCTGCGGCGCGCGGCTGCAGGCGGCCCTGGCGGGTGCCTTGTGCCTGCTCTCAGCTCGCACGCCCCTGCCGCAGCGCTTGGACGTGGAGTCGGGCCCGCACTGCGACATCATGGCATCGGCGAGGCCTAACCACCGCGTGGAGGACGACAGCGACAGCGACAGCGACAGCGAGTTCGTGCCCCTGGACAAGCGGGACACAGGGGACGAAGACGAAGAAGGAGAGGAGCTTGGCGACGAGGATGCTCGTGCTGAGGCCGCTGCGCAGCAAGACTTCGAAGACATACTTGCGTTGGTCGACGAACCGACGCGTGGTGCGAGTGCATGTTCGAGGTCGGCCTCATTCAGCACAAGACCGTTCCGGGGCTCGCAGTCTCGCCGGATGGAGTCGCTCGCGTCCGGCTTCCAGGCGCGGAGTGCGACGCATCGTCAGTACTATGCAGCGTCGAGATCAAGACGCGCGTCGCGCCTGGAGGCGCGGTAGACGCACGTATCGTGAGCACCCAGATGAACACGTGGGGGACGAGACTTGGTGGAAGGCCATACCTGCCGAGCACCGCGCGCAAGTCTTGCACCAAGCTGTGGTCCTCCAAATCGATCACGTGCTCTACGTTGCTGCCAGCACGAGTTCGTGTTTGTACGCCTGCCTCGTTGAAGTGCCTCCGGACGCCCGGCTCGCCATGGAGCGCGCTCTGAAACCGTGGGCGGACAAGCTCACGACATGGGCGCACCAGAGCATCGACAGCGGGTGCGCCGCCCAAGCCACCTGCCATCTTCGGCGAGGAGGAGGGGGCGGTGCTGAGCTCGCACTTCCGGCTGTGGCGCGCCATGCGCAAGCTTGTCGCTCTGAAGGGGCCCATGCGGCCCGTGCATGTCATCAAGTGCTTACCGCAGGAGCTATACAACGTCGCAAAGGGCGGCGTCGACGGAAGCACACAGTACGTGGAGCAGATCACCAACACGCAGTGCATGAATCTGAGCTGCGACCAGAACATCGCGTTGCGCACGTACAAGCAGCTCGTTGTCAACGCCATCGTGGTCTACCGCTACTTACAGGCTGCGAGGAAGAGCAACCTCGAAGACAGCGACGGGCTAAAGGCCCTCCGCGACAAGGTGAACCGCTCTGAAGCGCTCAGCACTGTCTCGTTCCGCCTCACTGTCGACATGGTCCGTCACGTCTACAGGAGCAGGCAGCTCGATACGGCGCAGGTGGAGTTCAACATGCAGCCAAGCATGCCCAAGCCCACTGGGCTCACCAGGGAAGCGGCGAGGGACCTCGTGACCGCCGGTAAGCGCAAGCGAACCCCCGAGTTGCAGAAGTTCTTCAACCACGGCCAAGCCCGCGACATCCGCCTCGATGCCGCACTGCAACATGACTCAGAGGCAGCGGGAAAGGCATCCTTCAACGCCAACAACAAGAGGATTCCCGCCAAGCGGCTCTGCGTCATCTGCGGCAAGCAAACGCACCGTCGTTGCACCATCTGCGGTGTGCCTCTGCACGTGTTCATGAGAAAGAATGAACGCACAACCTGCTTTTCCAAGTGGCACACGCGCGTGCGCGTCGAGCCTCACGAAGGCTTCAAGAAGCGCAAGACAAACGTCAACGGAACACCTTCGCCCATTTGCCTCGATCATGTCGATTCGAGCAGCGCCAGTGCCTCGTCCGGTACCCCTACAGCGCAGAGCAGGAACGACCACGTAGCCCAAGCCAGCTACACCGACACCCCATCAAGCCATAGTTCAAGATCCTCTCGCAGCAGCCTCAGCACGAGTCCATCGTGCCCTTGATGCAGCCCAAGTTGGCCTCAGCATCCGCACAGGCCAGTCGGAAGTGACCAACACTTTACGCTTCCATACAAACCCAGTAGTTGAAAGTTCCAAAAATGATTAGAATCATGATAGCAACAGGTCAGTCGAGCGCAAGCAGGAGAGCCGATTTACTAGGGATAATATGGCTATCCTGATTAAACTCCGTCTAGGGCGATGGGATTGGGATATCAAAACCTTGCTCAAAAAGAAGAGCAAGAACGCGGCGTTTAAGGAGCTCGGCATTGGCAATTCTGAAGTGCAGGAGGCGCTCAAGAACGTCTGGGTTATACCTTCGTAGTTGGCAGAGGGCCTTTGCAAGAGCATCTAGAGCTTCGCATGATGATCATTTAGCACTTGGCAAGCGCATCGAACGTCTCAACACAAACAAGCATCTCATCCTGGCATGCCTCTCGCGCGTCTCGATACTACAGCGCATAGCCAGGTCTCATGTGCCGACCGCCATCGCTGTGGGGCAGGACGGCGGAAGCATCGTCAAGTTACACGCTTCTGACGTGGCGTCTTTTCTTGAAAAATTCATCATGGTCCGCAATTTTTTGTGTGTGATGCGGACTAGTTTGTGGGCGCCAGACACTTGCGGAGAGCCTTGGCGAGCATCTCGAACTCCTCCCCGTCATCAGTGATGGGGTCTGCGGGTGCACGGCAATCCTTCGTTAGTCGCCCCTCGGACATCGTACATGCACGCAGCTGCAAGAAGAAGAAACGTACACATGTGGTTGTGCGCGGGCTCCTTGTGGAGGCGCGTCATCTCAATCGGGAAGATGTTGCCCTTGCTGAGGTCGAGCATCTCGTGCAACGACACGCTCTCATAGTCGAGGATGCCGTCCTCGCGGTGGAAGAGCACAATGGTGGGCGCGCTGTAGATCGCAGCAGGGTCCAGGGTGAACTCCCAGCCGAAAAAGCGAAGCGCCTCCGGGATGATGTAGGAGAAGGCCCCAAGGCCAAAGATGGCGCCCTGTGACACAAGCAAATCGTCGAGCGGGAAGCGGAGATCGTCAGTGGGTCGATTTGTCCGTCAGACCACAAAGGAGAAGATGAAACGTACCAAGGCCATACCGCCCCACTTCGCAGAGAAGCGAAAGTTGGCGTAGGAGTCGCCAAAGGCGACAAAGGACAGGAGGATGCCTGAGATAATGCCAATGGGCACCGCGGCCACGGGGTTGTCGAGCAGGGAGCTGGCAGCAGAGAGGAGGTCACGGAAGGAGCGGTCGCTGACGATGATGAGGTCAGGCCGCTTGGCGCGCAGCTGAAGCGCCACGCCGCCGCCCAGGCTCCAGCCGTGCACGATGAGCGAGGAGGTGGGCACCTTGCGGTCCTGCTCGAGGAAGGCGAGGACGGTCTCGGCGTCCTGCACGAGGACAGCCGCGTTGCGCGGCACGCCAGTGCTGTTGCCGACGCCACGGTAGTTCATGCCAACGATCTGCTTGGCGCCGATGCGCGCAGCGTACTCCTCCATAAAGTCGACGAGCTGCTCAAAGCCGGCGCCGTTGGGCGGGAGCACGACAATGGTGGGGCCGTCCGCGGCAGACTTGGCCGGCTGGAAGATGCCGATGCTGAGCGAGGCGTTTTGGGCGTCCGGCACAGGCACCTGCAGCACCTCCCACGCTTCGGGCAGCTCCTGGTCCGTGGGCGCGCCAACCTGCGCCGGCAGAACCAGCGACGACACGATGAACTCCACGAGCAGCAGCACCACGAGGAAGCGCGCCGCCATGAGTGCGCCGCGCACGGCCGTGCGCGGCAGCGCCGGGAGCTTGCCGGCGTGGCGCATCCAGACGAGGTGCGCCGCCACCGTCATGAAGGTCGCGCGCTTGAGGGTCACCTCCTCGGCGAGCCCATTCTCGCGCAGCGCCGCCGCCGTCACCTGCATCATGCTGCACTTCGCCGCCGCCGCCGCCGCCGCCCTGCTACCGCTGCCGCTCCGCGCCCGCTCGCAGACCGGGCCTGGCGCGGCGAGGTTTGGAGTCTGGACGACTCGGACGTCAGTTTGACTTTTGAATTTGGGCTCAGCCTGCAATGTCAGTCAGGCACATGAGATCAATGTCAATGTCAGCGTCAGCGAAGAAGAGTGTCCGCGCGGCGCGCGCCACGCCCAAGTTCCCATGGCCAGCGCGCTGCGGCGCGCGCGCGCGGCTGCGCCGGCAGAGGCTGCGGCCGCGGCCGCCGCCGCCCTCGCGGCCGCCGCCGGCGCCGCCCCAGACCGGGTTGGCGACGACCAGGACGCCGGCAGCGCCGCCTCGCCGCGCAAGAAGCGGCGGCGGCGGCGGCGGCGACGCTGGCCGCCCTGGGCGCGCGCAGGCGCGGCGGCGCTCGGCCTGGCGGCCTGGTCCCTGGCGCTGCTCGTGCTCACCGACCGCCTGCGCGCCGCCGACCGGACGCCGGACGCCGGGCAGCACAACAGGCCCAGGCTCAGGACCGAGGCGGCTGCGCCAGCGGCACCCGCGGGCACGGCGGCGACCAAGGGCCTGGACGAGTGGGGCGAGGAGCCGCAGCTGGACAGCGCGGAGCTGCTGGAGGACGGCGTCGGGGACCTCGGGGAGCTGCAAGATGCCGACGGCAGCGACGACGACGATGCGGACCTCGATGACGCCTGGGATGTGGAGCCTGAGGCCACGCTTCGAAACCCGCAGCAGGCGCAGCAGGAGCAGCAGGAGCAGTGGGACGAAGTTGTCGCAGAGCCGGCACAACCGGCGGCGTGGGAGCAGGTAGACGCGGAGGTCGCAGCGCTCATCGCCGCGGCGGACGCGGAGCGGCTGGTGCCGACAGGGCCGTGGCAAGCGCCGGAGCCGCCCGTGGAAGGCGACGACACGCCGCGCGACGTGCGTCAGCGGCTGGAGCTGGTCGTCTTCGCAGGCCAGGCGGTGCGCGACCGCGTGAACTGGGACCCGATGGAGGGTCGCAGCCGCATGCGCGCCAAGGAGGCCATCGTGCTGGGCACGAGCAGCATCATCCAGCGCGACTTCACGCCCGTCTCGGAGGCGTATCGCCTTCTCGGGCTCAAGGTGCAGGAGGTGTCGCAGCTGAGCGCCGCCGTCGCGAACGGGCGCAGCGCCGGATCCCTGCGGTCGGTGCGCAACCGCGACTGGGGTGTCATCCTCTGCCTCTCGCTCAGCACGGAAAAGTGCCTGTCGCCGGCGGACTTTGTGCGGCTCGAGAGCGACCACGCAGCCTTCACGCGCGTGAACCGCGTCGCCGGTCTGCAGGAGGTGCTCTGGTCCAAGGACCAGTACTGCGCGACGATCAAGCGCAGCGGGCCTTGGGTGCCGGCCTTTTCATTTCCGTGCTGGGTACTGCCGGCGGAGCGCACGTCGCTGCTGCGGACGCTGGACCGGCGTGCGCGGCGGCCGTGGATTATCAAGCCCTTTAAGCAGGGCGGCGGCAAGGGTATTTTCGTGCTGGACGCGGATGCAGAGCTGGAGACGTTGGCGACGCAGGAGGGCGCGAGCGCCAAGCGCCTCATCGTGCAACCATACCTATCGCGGCCGCATCTGCTTGACAGGCGCAAGTGGGACTTGCGCACGTACGTGCTGGTGACGAGCGTGAGCCCGTTCGCGCGCGGCTACCTGTACCGCGATGGCCTGGTACGCCTCGCAACGGACCCGTACGACCCGTCTGCACGTCACGGCGGGAACAAGACGCAGTACTTGACGAACACTTCGGTGAACAAGCGCAAGCAGCACGACGTGAATCTGCTGACGTGGTCGTTCGCGCAGCTAGAGCGCGAGTTGGGATTTGAGCAATTCCAGACGTTGTTTATGCGACTGCGCCGTGCCGTGGGTATGATGCTCGTCGCGGCGGAGGGCCGCTTCGGCGAGTACTTTCGCGGGCTCAACGCCGCGTTCTCGTGCTCCAATTGCTACCACCTCCTGGGTGTGGACCTCATCGTCGACGTGGATCTGGTGCCGCGCGTGATCGAGGTGAACGGCGAGCCCAGCATGCAAATGTCGGGCGCCTCGCAATCGCATTACGACACGACCAAGTCTCAGATGCAGCAGGAGGTGGCGCGCATTGCGCTGCAGGCGCAGCGCGGCCTGCCGGCGCGAACCGCGCGGCGCCTCGTGCACTCGTGCAATCTTTCGGACGTGGACGCGCGCACCTTGGCCCGCGACGAGGCCATGCTCATGTACCTTTTGCACCTGCAGCGCGAGTCAGGCGCGGTGGAGAACTTTCACCTGGTGTACCCTGATCCGGACGCCTGCGGCGGGTCGGCGCCCGCGCGCGCCGCGCTATGGCGCGCCTTTCTCGGGACGGTGCTCGCGGGCGAGTCACCGGCCTACCAAGAGCGTCGCCAAACCCTTCATCGGCTCGCCACGGCGTACCTGTGCCGGTGACATTGGCGCCAGTGACCACTGCAAGTTTGGGCAAGAGGC
Organism: Thraustochytrium sp. TN22; assembly: GCA_013306675.1. Lineage (NCBI taxonomy): Eukaryota > Bigyra > Thraustochytrida > Thraustochytriidae > Thraustochytrium > Thraustochytrium sp. TN22. Next base: position 1,844 of record JABLUY010000383.1, on the reverse strand, counting down.
TTGCTTTTTCCTGCCAGCCTGGGAGGGTTGCATGCAGTGCAGTGATCCAGAGTGAGGTCCTCCACTTGGCGCCAGTGTGGTTGGTGGCCCGGCGTGGTGCAAGCTTTCGTCTGATTCTTGTAAGCTTATGTTTGTGTGGTGTATTGTCTACATCTGCATCTTGGACTCGAGCGCGTCGATGGCGAGGATGCCCTGGCTCTTGCGCAGATCGAGCGCAGCCTGCGCGTCGGGGTGGTAGTAGACCATCTCCTTCCAGATGAGCTCCTGCAGCATGGGCTTGCTGAAGTCCTCGACGGTCTCGTGCTCGAAGCTGAAGGTGACCGGGCAATCCGGCTCGTCGTCCGGGTTGGCGAGGGACGCCATGTAAGGGTGAGCGAGCGCGTCCTTGACGGTGATGCGCTTGGCCGGGTCGAAGACGAGCATGCGCTCGAGCAGATCGACGGCGTGCGGGTTGGCGCGCGGGTAGAGTGTCGCAAAGGGGATGCGGTTCTTCTCCGGCTGCTTCTCCATGAAGCGGCGCGCCTTCTCGGAGGTGACAAAGGCGAGGTCGGCCGCGGTGGGCTTGCCGAGCAGGTCGCTGATGAGGTTGAGCTGGTGGATGTAGTCCTCGCCGGGGAACATGGGCTTGCGGCCGAGCAGCTCGCCCAGAATGCAACCGACGGACCAAACGTCGATGGCGTACGTGTACTCCCGGCACGAGAGCATGATCTCGGGCGCGCGGTACCAGCGGGTGACCACGTACTCGGTCAGGTCGAGCTTGTCGTCGTTCACGCCGCGGGCCAAGCCGAAGTCGCACACCTTGAGGTCACAGTTGGAGTTGAGCAGCAGGTTGGACGGCTTCAGGTCGCGGTGCAGCACGCCGGCGCTGTGCATGTACTTGAGCGACCGCAGCATCTGGTACACAAAGTACTGCACATGATCATCCGACAGTCGCTGCTTCGAGTAGATGATGCGGTGCAGGTCCGTCTCCATCAGGTCCGTCACGATGTAGATGTCCTCAAACTCGTCCAGGCTCGGCGGCTTGAGAATGTCGCGCATCGAGATGATGTTTTCGTGGTTGAAGTGCCGCAGCAGCTTGATCTCGCGCAGGATGCGCTTCGCGTCGATGAGGTCGTCGAACGCGCGGGGCACCTTCTTGATGGCCACCTTCTCCTTGGTCACATTGTCCTGTGCCGACCTGTGTCTCGTCTCGTCGTCAGTGTCCGCTCCCCTTCATCTGTCCGTCTCCGCCTGCCTGTTTGCCTGCCTGCCTGCCAGCCTGCCTGCTTGCCTGCCTGCCTGCCTGCTAGCCAGCCAGCCAGCCTGCCTGCCTGCCTGCCCGCCTGCCCCCGCGCGCGCCCGCCCGCCCGCCGCGCGCCTGGCCCTGCCGCGTGCCAAGCTCTGCCGCGCGCGCACCGCGGCCGCGGGCGCCCCGGTCGCCAACTGCCACTCGGAACGACCCACCGGCCGCGCGCACGCGAGCGCCGCGCGCCGCGCCTCCGCCGCGCGCAAGCGCTGCCGGCACTGCACTGCACCGCGCCCTCACCGACTTACACAACCACGCCGTAGGCGCCGTGGCCAATGGGCTTGATGAGCTCGTAGCGGCGGTCCACCTCGAACTTGGTCCCGGACACCACGAAGGAGTGCGTCGCAGGCTCCCCCGCGTTGGTGCCCTGCGGCGGCGCCTGCATGGCCGCCTTGGGCAGCTCTGCCATGCCGTCGCGCGACCGCCGCTTCGCGCCGCCGCCCTCCTCGCTCTCGCCGCCGCCCTCCGCCGCGCCGCCGCCCACGCGCCGCCGCTTCGTGGGCCGCGTCCCGCCGCCCGCCCGCGTTTCGAAAATCCTCCTCTGCGCCGCGCCGCGCCG
>JABLUY010000382.1:0-23166 GCA_013306675.1 Thraustochytrium sp. TN22 | reverse complement strand
GGCGCGCGCCTCGCCTCGCCTTCGCCGCCGCGCCGCGCCGCGCCGCGCCGCGCGAGGCCGGCCTCCGCGCCGCTTCGAGCACTGCCGCCTCTCTCTCTCTCTCCCTTTCTCTCTCTCTCTCCCTCCTTCTCCTATGTCATGTCATCGACGCCGACTGCGGCGCGCAGCTGCTCGCCGCTGCCGCCAACTCCGGGGTCGCGTCTATCTTCCCGCTCGAGCCGCTCGCCTCGAGGCGGCCGGCCTCCGGGCCGAGCTCGGCCTCGCCCGCGACCCTGCCAGGCTCGTCTCGCGCTCGTCGGGCTCCTGCTGGCGGCGCGCCCGATTCGCGCCGCGACGCCAGACGCGACGCTCCCGGACAAGCCGTCGCTCCGCTTCGCCGCGACGGCGTCGCTGTCGTGGCTGGACAACGGGAAGGCTTCGGCGCGCTTGTTCGGTTCTCCAGAGGGCGGTCTCTCGTCAGGCGACGGCCAGGCTCGCCGAGGTCGGCTCGCCCGCCGCGGGGAGAGAGGCCGGCCCACGGGGAGAACTCGAGGCGGGGAGCTTGCCGAGCGCTCCGAGCGACCCGCACGTGCCACGGGCCATGCCGTCGTGGACTCGGGGCTCGACCTGGACGTGCTGGCCGCCATGGCCAGCATGAGGGCGCCACCGCAGAATTGCTGCAGAGCTGCCGGCGACGGATCGCAGCGCGGAGAGAGGAGACACGCGCGGCGTGAACCGCCCCTCGGCGAGGTGACCTACGAACGCAACGGGTACGAGGCAATGCAGGCCTGCCCGAAGGTGCGCTCGAGCTCCGCTGGCCTTCAAGGTGGAGTCCATGACCACGGTCTTGGCGAGCAGAACGGAGGCCGCACGTGAGGCCGCTTCACTCGTCGAGGCCGGCATCCACGCCGGCAGGCCAAAGCGCTCTCCGCTCGCCCCACGCGCGCAGCAGACCCAGACGCGACGGAGGCGGCGCGCGTGGCGGCGGCGGGCGGCGCGGCGGCAGCAGCGCAGCGCAGCGCAGCGCAGCGCAGACGGCAGGGAATGTCGCTGCTGGGGGACGTCTTCGTGGACGACGACGACGACGATGCCGCGGTGCTCATGGGCTCGCTCTTCGACGAGGCGGACGCGGAGGAGGACGCGGCGAGGATGATGGACGTGGACGGGGCGGGGCGCAGCGCGGAGCCCGGGCCGCGGCTGCCGGAGCCGCACATGCCGGAAGGGCTGCGCGCGACGCAGGCGGAGTTCGCCGGGCTCAGGAACCAAGGCGGCACCTGCTACCTCAACTCGCTGCTGCAAACGCTGTACCTGGTGCCGGCCTTCCGCAGTGGCATGTATGCGCTAGACCCGCGCGAGGAGCTTGGCTGCGAGGCGCCAGCGACATCGGAGCAGGCCCAGGCCCAGGCGCAGGCGCAGACCCAGGGAGAGCCGCGGACGCGATCCGGGCTGCGCGAGCTGCAAGCCCTCTTCGCGCGGCTGGACGCCTCGGCGGAGAGCAGCGTGTCGACCGTGGCGCTCACGCGCGGCGCCTTCGCATGGGGTTCGGGCCAGGCCGTCGCGCAGCACGACGTACACGAACTCGTGACCAAGCTCCTGGAGCGAGTCCACGCAGAGCTGGTTGGGACCTCTCAGGCGACCCTGGTCAAGGAGAGCTTCATCGGGCACGCCAAGGAGAACGCCGTCCGATGCACAAGCTGCGGCCATACCTCGGGCCGCGAGACGCCCTTTATGACGCTTTTCGTCAACGTGGACGGCTTCGCTGACCTCGAGGCTTCGCTGGACGCGCAGTACTGCGGGGAGCCCGAGCGCCTCGAGGGTAGCAACGCGTACAAGTGCGATGCCTGCGACGACGTCACGGACAAGGAGCTCTCCCAGGCGCTTACACGTCTGCCGCCCTGCCTGTTTCTGAACCTGAACCGCTTCAAGTTCAACTACGAGACCGGCCGTCGCGTCAAGATCTCCTCGCGCTTCGAATTCCCGCTCGAGCTAGACACCAACGCCTTTGCACCCAAGGCTCGCCGTGCGAGCGTGGACGCTGAGACCAAGGAGACCGATACGACCGATACGACCGAGGACTCTGAGGCCGACGAGGCGAAGTCCAATGCGGAAGCGGATGCCGGAGCGGTCGCGCAACCGCCGCCGTCGCCCGAGGAGGACGACCGCTACGCGCTTGTCGGCATTATCGCGCACGCCGGGACGGGCTACGGCGGCCACTACATGTGCTACCTTCGCGCCGACGCAGTTTGCCCGGAGCGTGTGCGGGCGCTGGCGGAAGCCCGAGCAGCGCGCGTTGCCGCGGCTGCGCAGGACGGTAGCGGCGGCGAGGAGCCCGCGGTGGACTCGTGGCAAGTCGTGGAAAAGCCCAAGCGGAAAGGCAAGGGTCAGGGCAAAGGCAAGGGCAAGAGCAAGAGCGGTGCGGGCGCCGACTGGGGCACCTGGTTCAAGTTCAATGACACGCAGGTGAGCAAGGTGTCAGAGCTGGAGCTCACGCAGACCTTCTCAGGCCGCAGTTGTGCCTACCTGCTGCTGTACTGCGAGAAGCGCTCGCTCCGCGTGCCTCCGGCGCGGCTTGTTGCCCCTTCCTATTGGCTCGACGCGATCGAGGCGGAGAACAAGTCCCTGCGCGACAAGTGGGGCCGCTACGAGAGCCTCTGCAACCGGAGCCGGTTCTCGGTGCATTTGTGGGACGCTGAGGCGGCGTGGGAGGACCCTTTCGTGCGCCTCGTCCCCGGTGGACGCGCCCAGTCGCGCGGCGATCGGGAGTATGTCGAGGTGGACGTCCGCGTCTCGGTCCAAGAGGCGGCCGCGACGCTGCTCGCCAGCGTGCCAGCAAGCCTGGATGACGGCTGGCAGGTCTATCTCTTGAGCAAGGCTGACGAGGACGCCGGTGGTGGCCGCTACGTGGTGGCCCAGATCGGCAGCACGGCGGCGGGCGGCGAGGGGGAGGAGCCCGAGCAGATGGCGGAATCTGCGGGCCTCGCAGCGCTCCTCGCAGCGGCAAGTCAGCCCTCGATGCACGTCCTCGCGTGGCCACCCACTCATGGGCCCGCACCGTTCCGCGTTGGGGACGCGGGCCGGCCGCAGCGTATCCTGTTCACGCGGGGAGAGGAAAGCAAGCCTGCATACATTGCCTCAGGCGACACGCCCCCAGACGTCCTCAAGAAGCTGCGCGCGAGCGCGGCAGAAGGCGAGGACCTCTTTGTCGTGCGGGACGGAGAAGTCGTGGCCCTGAGCGAGCTCGAGGCCGTCCCCTCGAGCGGATCCGAGGTTATTGCGGCGTCCGGGACCGACGCGGTGCGTGCCGAGCTGGCGCGCCGCATGCGCTTGCGGCGCTTCTGCATCAGAAACGCGTGGCCTTCAGCTGGAGGCGAGGACGGCGAGGCCGCGTCAACCTGGAAGGTCAACGTGGACCCGGAGGATGGCGGCATTGGCCTGCTCGTGGCGCAAGCCCTCGCCACCTTCGATATTAGCGACGGCGATCTCGACGACGCCTGCCTCGTGACCGTGGGCAAGACCCGCCGGGTCCTGGAAACGGACGAGGATCTGGCCGCGCTGGACAGCGGCTCACAGCTGGAGCTCTGCACACGCGCCGCGGTCGCTGCGGAGGCCTCCGCAGTGAATGATGAGGAGGCCAAGGGCACCGCGGAAGATGGCGAGGGCGAGCCAGATGACACTTTGCACCCGTACGAGGCGCTGTCGTCCGCGCCGTCGACGGAGCTTCTTGTGTTCGCGCTCGTGCAGAACAATGAGCCCTCGAGTATGGAGCTTGTGGGGGCACAGGGCGGGGCGATCGTTCGCGGCGAGGCGCTCAAGATCAGGTTCGATCGGTCCATGACGCTGTCGGACATCAGGGAGGAGGTGGTGCAGGCCCTCTCGGGGGGCGAGGAGAACCCTTTCAAGGGCGGCCTCTCGCGTCTCCGGATGACGAACTGGGCGGGCGAGCCGCGCGAGCTCCTTGCGGAGGCGGCGCTCGGCGACTCAGTGGACGAGGCACTTGACGCGGCCCTGCGCGCGCAGACCGAGTCGGCCGCGCAGGATGCGGGTCTGCTGCAGCCGGACGCCGCCGGCATGTGGAAGGCCTTCACTGAGGCGGGCGGTGCGTGCTCCCAGGAGGATCTCCACGCCGGCGCGTGGGTCTCGCTCGCCGGAAGCAACCTCGTGGAAGGCTTGTGGGATATGCTTGGGCCCGCCGCCGCAAGCCGCTCGCACGAGCCGCGCACCCTGGACGAGGTCTATCAGGATGTCTGCGGGTGCGAGGTGCTGCTCGTGGAGAGCGGGCCCGCGCCGCTGGAAGGGCTCGCTCCCATCGCGCTTCACCTTTGGGACGCAGGGGCCGGCGCCGCCGCTCTTGTCGCAGAGGTGCAGGTCACGGAGCGCGAAGTGCAGGCGTCCCTGCGCGGGGCGCTGGCGCGAGGACTACTCCTGCACGCGGCCTCGACTGCCAAGAGTACCGTCGCCGCAGGCGTCTCGCTAAGCGCGCTCGCGCTCGCCACGATGGCGGACAACACGCTGATCCGCAAGCTGGAGACTGTGGACGTTTTGGGCCGCGAGATGCCAACCGGGTTGGTGCACGCCAAGGCCATTCCGTTCAAGGTGGGCGGCAAGGGCGCGGCAAAGCGGTTGCCGATCCCGCTCGTGCTGCAGCCGAGCCGGGCGCCATTGCGCAAGGGCCCAAAGCTCGCTCACGTATGGCTGTGCGAGTTCGTGCCTTCGCCGGACGGTGCCTCGACGCGCAGCGTGCGCGAGCTCACAGTTGCCGCGAACGGCACGGACCTCGTGTTGCAGGTGGCGGCCAGCTTGGATGCGGGCGCCTGGGATCTGGTCCTCGCGTGCCGGAACGAGGCCTCGCACGAGTGGGAGCTCGTCAACACGACTAGCCCCTCGAGCGGCGAGGACCCGACCTCGGATGGCTCTGCCGCCGCTGCCGCCGCCACCGCCGCCGCCATGGCCGGTGGCTCGTCCACATTGACGAGCGAGCCACGCGGCGCGAAGAAGAGCAAGGCCAAGTCGAAGCGCGCTCGGGCTCTGCAGGCCAAGAAGGCCTCGGACCGCAAGCTACAGCACGGTGACGTCGTGGCCTACATGTTGGTGCGCGACCTGCCGGAGAACGCCAAGCCGCGCGCCTCGCTCTTCGACACGCGTGCAGACCTTGACGCTCGCGCTCTGGCGGCGGAGAAGCAGCGCGAGGCCGCAGCGAAGCGCGAGGCGCGCGCGCACGGCCCGCACGTCACCTGGGCCTCGAGCAGCGGCGAGGCCGAGCTCCGTCTCGGCGGCGACGACGACCTGCTCTACGCGGACTTTTTGTGACAGCCTGCAGAAAGTTGCGAATGCATGCATACCATCAGTGAATCTTTCTCTCTCTCTCTCTCTCTCTCTCTCTCTCTCGCGTGTTCTCGTTGTCAACTTTGATGAGGGTCCTTCGCCGCCGCAATCGATTGCCCGTGATGGTGATGATGTCGTCGTTATGCTCCAGCTTGCGATGGTGTGCTTGCCCGCCCGGCAAACCCCGAACCCAGAGGCATTGACGGTCGGTCGCAGGCGCGGCGCGGCCGGCCGGACCCCGGCCTGCGCGGGCGCACGCGGTGCTCTCTGCGCGCGCGGGGGCGGCATGCCATGGGCAACCTCCCAGCCGCGCGGCGTCCGCAGCATGAGGCATTGGGCAAGGACGAGGAGGAGGAGGACGTTCTCGCAGCGCCCGAGAGCCGCCCTGCGACGGCCGAGGGCAGCCTGGAGCATCTCGAGGAGGTGCTTCACTTTTATGACGCGCTTGCCACGGCCGCCCGGCCGCCGAAGCGTGGAGACAAGGAGGCACCTGAGGAGATTTTCGCGCAGGACGGCAGGGACGACGAGGGCGACGAGGAAGACCTCGCCATGACGCAGCAGGGCGACCGCCACGACGAGTCGCACGAGATCGGGGAGAGCAAACATCCACAGGACCACGAGCAGCAGGGCCAGGCAGCCGAGGCCAGCGTGGTCAATCTGATTCAGGACTCCGAGATGAGCGAGGCCGGCAGTGGGGCCGACGCACAAGGCGGTGGAGGCTTGGTCGAGGTCGTTACGATAACGAGTCCCGCGGGTCCTGCGGAGGACCTGGGCGACCCGGGCGCGACACCGCAGCTTGAGACGCAGGTCTCTTTCTTGACGAGCCAAGAGGAGCAAGAACAGGATGGCGAAGGTGGCCGAGACACCGAGGGCGCGCGTCCAATGCTCGCGGCAACGCAGGTCGCGAACGTGAGCACGGACCGCGCGGTAGGTCTGGCCATGACACAGATCGTGGACCCGGACGGCGACAATGAGGAGCCCGCTGCTGTGTCTTTTTTGGGAACCACGAAGGCGCGCGCAGCCGCAGCAAAATCCGAGGGCGCCACAACGGACGAGCGCGACTTCATCGAGAACACGCTTCCATCGGAGGACGAGGAGGAGGATGTTGACGGACACTTTGAGCGCAGTGCTGCGAAGGAGGGGTCTCTTCCCGCGCGACAGCCGAGCGAAGAGACGGGCGACGATGACGACATCGGGGCGAAGGCGAGCTCGCACAAGCGCAAGGCAGGAGGCGAGGCACAGGGCGCCCCAGCGGCCTCCAAGCGAAGCCCAAGCTTGCTCACGCAGGACTCTGTTCAAACGACCGGGTCGTCGCGACCCGCAGCAGCGACCAGCAAGCAGACCAGCGACCCGCCGACGCCAGGCTCGACGCAGGAGTCGATCTTTGGACGCGAGCTCGGGCGGGCCCAGGCGCCGGGCGTTCTAGAGGTGACAGTGTTCAAGCGAACGCCAACGCTCTCGCAGCAGCAGGACCCAGCCGATGTACAGGAGGCCGGGGGATTTCACACACCAATGGCGACGCCCAGGAAGAAGGCGTCGGAGCGCGTGGCAACGCTGCGAGGCGCGAGCGCCGTTGACAGCCCTGCGTCGAGCCGCAGGTCGCCGGGGAACGCGCTCTCGCCGTTCGTGTCCGTCTCGCAGCGCACGTACCGCAGTGGCGGGGAGGCGATGTGGGAGAGCCTGGGGATGGACGATCGGTCTTCGGACGCCTCCTTGCAGCAGGTGATCGCGGCGCGGCGGCAAAATCCCGCTGCGGGAGCGGGCGAGACCGCGGTGGCGGCGGAGCAGGCGGAGTGGATGGAGACGGTCCATTTGCTGGCGCGGCGAGTGCCAGGGCTGGGGCCCATGACGCGCGATGCGTACGCGCTGGCGGCGCCCGCGTACGAGGCGCTGAGCGCGGCCGCCTTTGCTGCCATGCGCCGTGCTGCTCCAGAGGGCGGCTTGGCGGTTGTTCCAAAGGGGGTGATGCCGGCCGTGCACCGCGAGTTGCTGGCATTTTTCGGGCGATTTGATGCGGAGAGGCGGTCTCGTGTGCGCGGGCTGCTCAATCTGCCCGGGATGAATTTTGCCAAAGCACGGGCATTGGTCCGCACGTACGGTCCAGAGGTGATGGGCCCGTCGGAGTCGATCGCCAGCGTGATCGAGATGGCGGGTCTTACGGCGCTGCAGCGCATGGCGATGCTGGCGGCAGTGGCGGACCGTCAGGACCCCGTCGGCGAAGGTGACGAGGAGGCTGCCCTGCGGGGGCTCAGCGAGGTTGAAGATGGCGCTAGCATGCTGCGCGTGGGCGCGCCGGAGATTTGGCGGCACAAGTATGAACGAGTCCTTGTGGTGGCGAACCCGGACCGGTCCCTGGAGAGCGTGTGCGACACGTTGGTGCAGCGTCTGAAGCTGGTTCGCGACGGTCCGCTGGGCGTGAATCGGCGGGTGGGCCCGCTCGAGGAGCGCAGCGCCGATGGCAAGCACATTGTGGAGCTGCGGCGGGTGCTCGGACTTCGCGTGAGCGACTCACGACAGCGCGTTGTGACAGACGTGCTGCTCGTGCAGGAGCGCTCGGAGGTCGGGGGCGGCTTTTTGAGCCGGGTCCTGCAGCTGTACTACACGCGGCACGCACCAGGCGCCTCGCCAGGCATGGCGGCGTCGGCGCGCGAGGCGGTGCACACACTGCAAGGCGAGCTCCGCATGGACTTCCCGGACGCATTGGGCATGTTGCGTCAGTTTTTGGCGCTGGACGACTCATCAGGTTCGGTCCGAGGTGTGGAGAGCGCCGGGAGCACGAGCACAAGCGGAGCCGAAGCCAGCAGTGAGTGATGAGTGATGGGGAGTGAGTAATGTAAGTAAGCTTACGGTTTCTTCATCGGCCAGCCCGAATTATTGTGTGTGAGACGGACTGTACATTCAGGGAAGGGGGGGTGGGGGATTGGTTGCTGATCATCTCTATTCGAACATGAGCCCGCTGCGCATACCGCCAGACGGGGAGTGAGGCGGCGCGCGTAGCGACGGTGAATGCGCTGGTGCGTTGGGCGAGGCGCTCTGCTGCTGTTGCTGCTGTTGCTGCTGCTGCTGCTGCATTTGCATTTGCATCTGTTGCATGTGCGCGGTAAAGGAGGAGGGCTCGGCGTAGGTGAAGTTGTCAAAGAGGCCCTGGCCCTCGGAGAGCACGGAAGAAGAGATCATGTTGCGAGGGGACCCGACAAAGCTGCTCGCGTCAATGCTGTTGATCGGCATGCGCGTGAATTGCATATCAAAGTTGTTGGTGTCCGTCTGCGACTGCAGGTGGGGCACGAAGGGCGAGGGGATCTCGCGCCTGGAGAGGCGATCCCAGTCCATAAACTGAAAGAACGGGTGCTCCTTGATCTCCTCAACGTCCCGCACGGACCCGAGACGCTTGGTGACGTCGCGCTCGAGAAAGTCGGTGAGGATGAGCTGCGCGAGCGACGAGACGCAATCCGGGAAACGCAGCTCGGAGCTGCGGATGGAGGCGAACATCTTCTGGCGGTCCTGGCTGTACCAGGGCGGCAGGCCCGTGAGCATCTCGTAGAGCAAAGCGCCGAGCGACCACCAGTCGACCGACGTGCCGTGGCCGGTGCGGTTAAGCACCTCGGGGGCGAGGTACTCTGGCGTGCCGCAGAAGCTGTGCGTGCCCTTGATGCCCGAGACGATGCCCTCCTTGGAGAGGCCAAAATCGGCGAGCTTGATGTGGCCCTCGGCGTCTAGCAAGATGTTCTCCGGCTTGAGGTCGCGGTAGACAACGCCCTTGGTGTGCAGGTGGCCGAGCGCGAGCGCGATCTCGGCGGTGTAGAAGCGGCCGAGGCTCTCGCTGAAGCGGCCGGCGCGGCCGAGGTGGAAGAAGAGCTCGCCGCCGGAGCAAAAGTCCAGCACAAAGTGCAGCTTGTCACCGGTCTGGAAGGCGTAGTGCAGCTTGACGACAAAGGGGTGGTCCACAAGCCCGAGCACGCTGCGCTCCGTCTTGGTGTGCGCGACCTGGCGCCGCTTGACCACGTGCTGCTTCTTGAGCACCTTGATGGCGTACAGCTTGCCGTTGTCCCGCTTGCGGCAGAGCAGAACCTTGCCGAAGGAGCCCTTGCCGAGGACGCGCACCATCTCAAAGTCCTCTAAGGATGGCTTCTTCCGCGGCGCGGCGGGCGTGGCTGCCTCGTCTGCGCTGCCGTCCTTGGCCTGGTCGTCCTCCTGGTCTTCGTCCTGGTCTTCGTCCTGGTCCTCGTCCGAGCCCTGCCTAGGCGGCGAGGACTGCTGCCGCAAGCTGGCCGCAGCGGACGCGTACGGAGTCGCCGAGGTGGCCGTGGCGGATGAGCCGGTCGAGACGGCCGAGACGGCCGAGGGGGTTTGCGCAGGGCCGGCGCCACGGCCGGAGGCGCCCGTGTCGACGAAAAGCTGCTGCTTGGGCGGGCGGGCGTGGGCGTCGTCGGCGCTGGAGGTCTCCTCCTCGTTGCCGGCGTCCATGCCATCCTCGAGGCGGCCCGCGGCGAACTCCTCGTGGGGCGCTCCGCGCGGATGCCTCTCGTGGTCACTGGGCCCAATATCCTCGCTGTCGCTGTCATTGGGCTCGAGGTCGAGGATGTCGTCGACCTCGGTGAGGTTGATCTCGGCCATGCTGGCGCCGCCGGACGAGGCGTGGTGAAGTGGCATTGGGTCCGAGCGGCGATTGGCGGAGGCGGGGGCCGCGAGGCCGCCGGCAGAGCCGCGGCTGCCGGCGCTGGCGACGGACTTGCGCGGCGTGGGCATCTCCGGCTTATGCGCGGGCGGCGAGGAGGCGGCTTGCGCGACGGCGGCGCCCCCCGCGTCGCGCGGCGCGGGCGCTTGGAAGGAGGCTTGGTGGCGATGGTCGCTGCCGCTGCCGTAGCCGGACAGCATGCGGTGCGAGTACCAGAGGAAGTCACGCACCTGATCGACGCGCATGAGCGCGGGAGTGGATACCAGGGCCTGTAGGTATTCCTCGAGGCCGGCCTGGCGCTTGCGCAAGAAGTCCTTGGAGAAGCCGCCGAACATGCGCTTGGGCGGCAGCGGTGGCAGGCCTTGCGCGCCGGCTTTGGACGCCGACAGGGCGTCGTACAGCTGGTGGAACTCGTTGTAGCGGCGCTCAAGCTCCCAGGCCGCGTCGCCCGCGCGCACGTGGACCACGTACACGACGAACTTGGTGCCGGAGGCATCGCGCACCACCTTGTACTCGGGGATGCTTACTGCACGGACGTTCTCCAGGAGGTTGTCCTTGCGCAGATCCACATTGCGCATCTGCTCCGCCAGCGTGAACATTTGCTTCGGGTCGCGGTGCTTGACGTAGTCCACGCTCTCGTGCACTCGCTTCATAGCGCGCGGGGCGCGCCCCCCAAAAAGATCTCGCGCCTCTTGGCCACGCCCGGCCAAGCGCTGGCGAGCACGCGTAGCGCGGCTAGCCGGCGAGCACACCCGACCAGGCCAGGCCAGGCAGCGCTAGCTCCTCGTTGACCACACGCGCGAGCCCGTCGCGGAGCCCGACCCCTGGCAGGCAGGCAGGGAGGCCACCCACCGTGCCTTGCTCGCAAGCGCGTCGACGCCGGCCGCCGGCGCGGCCCTTGCCTGCCTGCGTGCCCTCCCGCCGAGGCGAGCGAGCGAGCGAGCGAGCGAGCGAGCGAGCGAGCCCCGCGCGCGCGTCGCCGCGGCCCCGCGAGCCGCGCCGCGGTCTCGGCGCCGCGCCTCGCTCCGGGTTTGGCTGCGTGGCCGCGCGGAGGCGGAGGCGCGCGGCCGCACCGTGCAGCGCGGGCGAGGCGGAAGAAGAAGGGAAGGAGGTAGTTAGAAGTAGGCTGACTGACTCGGAGTCTCGGTGCCACTCCTCTGCAAGCGCCACGCCCGGCTCGGCCAGCCACTGGCAGTCAGCGCGGCGCGCGTCCAGGGCGCGTGGAGGCCGCCCGCCGAGGGGAGGAGGGAGGGCGGCTCGGCGTGGCTCCGGCCGCCGCCGCCGCCGCCGCCAACACCGCTGCCGCCGCGACGAGCCGCGCTCGCGCGGTGCAGAGCCGCCGGGCCGGCGCGTGCGGTTTTGAATTTGCGGCGAGGCCGCCGAAGTGATTCGAAGAAGCCTTCGAAGGTGAATTCAAATTTGAATGGCGGGGCTGGCGATCTGGCTGACCTGCCCGTGGCCGGCATCATGATGCGCGCGGAGGCGAGGGACCCGGAGGGAGCGGCGCGGCAGGAACTTGCTGTGCCTGTGCCACTGCTGGCGCTGCGTGCGCTCTCAGCACTGCGCTGCACTTCGACTGGAGTGACGGCCAGTGCAGTGCGCTCGGCGTCGCGTGCGGCGTGGGACGGAGCGACACGCACGCGGCGAGGCGGGACTTGGACAGCCGCCGAGCTTGTGTCGCCGTGCGAGGGCGCCGCGAGGCGCCGTGCGCTGGGTCCAGGGTCCATGAACTCTGCGCTGAAGTCGCGATGGTCTCATGCGCGCACGCGATCCTCCTGCGAGCTGTGCCGGCCGCCAACGCGTGCAACGCGTCAGACGAGCTTAGCCAGGAGTACCTGCGCTGCAGGTGGTGTCCTGTGGCCATCTCGTGCGCGGTGCCGGTGCGCGCCGTGAAGTAGCTAGAGCTGCAGTGCTGCCACTGGCAGTCTTTGTAGGACGATGAGAAAGAAGGAAGGCCTAGCCCAGCCTGAGGAGGGGTCAGCGCGCACGTGTCTGCGCCCCCCGGTGCCGCGGTCTCAGCCCAGGGCGTGGGAAGAGGCGCGCGCCAGGCCGCGCAAGTCACGGGCTGATCCCCACGGGCCCGATGAGTGGCCGAGAGACCTCGGCGCGACGAACCGGAGCGGCGAGCACGGCCGGGCAGGCCACGGCAGCACGCCGCAGGACCACAGCTTGAGCGAGAGGGCGCGCGAGCGAAGGAGAGAGCCGCGATGGCCGAGCTCGAGCGACGCGACGGCGTCGCAGAGCGGCTCGCCGAGGCCGCTCGCGCACGCCAGGAGCGCGGCGACGTCGCGTACACGCTGCTCCAGAGGCGCGGCGAGCTCAAGTTGGCCCAGGGCCAGGGCCAGGGCCAGGACCAGGACCAGGGCCAGGGCCAGAATCAGGACCAGCAGCTTCAGCAGGAGCAGGAGAAGGAGCAGAACCAGGCCGCGGGCGATGATGTGGAGAGCTTGGGTGACTTCCGGCAGCGCGTCAAGGCGTCCGCGCACGTGAAGGAGCAGTCGCTGACCGAGGCCAAGGTGCAGCTCTGGGGCGAGTGGACCTTGCAGCTGCAGCTGACGTTCACGGAGGAGAGCATCCAACCCATCTTCTCAGGCGCGTGCTGGGCCGGCACGGTCGTCTGGCCCGCCGCGCTCTTGTTGTGCGAGCACCTGCGCGCGCACGTGGACGTCAAGGGCAAGCGCGTGCTGGAGCTGGGCAGCGGTCTGGGCGTGCCAGGCATGGCTTGTCAGCTCCTCGGCGCGCGCGAGGTCATCCTCACAGAGCAGGACCCGCTGCCGGACCTTCTGAGGCGCAACGTGGAGGTCAACTTTGGCGATGCCGCTGACAAGGCGCGCCCCATCGTCGACACGCTGGATTGGGAGGAGCCGGAGGAGTCTTCGACCAACGCGGCTGAGCCTTTTGACCTCATCCTCGTGTCCGACTGTGTCTATCAGGAGCTCTACGGCGACTCTTGGCGCGCGCTCGCGGACTGCATCCGCGCGCTGAGCAAGCCCAACCGGGAAACGCTCACGCTCAACGCTCTGGAGCGCCGCAAGGCGGATGGCGTGCAGGACTTTTTGGACTATTGCACCGAGCTTGGCGTGCAGCATCGCTGCATTCAAACTCTGCATGGTCCGGAGAATGAGATTTTGGAGCTCTACGAGATGTGGACCGAGTGTGGCGAGGATGTCAAGGCGAATGCTTGATCAAAGGACAAGGTCGTCCTGCGTGCGCTGCCATGAGCGCCAAGAGACGATCGTATGGATCGTATCGTATTGTGTATTGGTGGCAAAAAAGGTTTTGCCACCATGCAATTTGACCCGTGTGCAGTAAATCGATGACGCGATGATGAGGAATGAACGTAAAACGAAAAGGTCATCATGTTGATCATCAATGAAAGCAATAGAGGCGCACTCGCCGACGAGTGCAGATGCGCGGCGGCTATGGACGCTCGTGTTCACTCGGAATTCTGGCCCAGACCTCACACAGAGGCTGTTTTGTCCCGGCGCACTCACTCGATGGTGGCGCAAATCTCCTTGACAAAGTCGACAACCTCAAAGAGGCTGTTGAATTCCTTGAGCTTGATGAGCGGGTGGTCGGCGGAGGGCTTGAGAGGGAGGTGGCTGGCGAGCGAGAGAATCTCGCCCATCCACTCCTGGACCTCGGACACGTGGCGGTCAAGCTTGTACTCGCGCGCGGACGCCTGGGTGCGCAGGGGCGGCTTGGCGTTGGGCTTGCGCGTGAAGATGCGCGACTTGCGGTTTCCGGACTTGCGGCGCACGGGCTCGTCCTGGGCGCGAAGCGGGAAGGGGGGCAGGGCCTCCTTCTTGCCGATCTTGAAGAGTTTAGACTTGTTCTTCTCCATGGCAGTAGCAAGCGCGTCGAGGTCGGGCTTGCGCGCCTTGGCGCGCCAGTAGCCGTACAGGCGACGGTCGTGTTCGTGCTGCCAGGCGCAGTCGATGACGAAGACCTTAATGTCGGAGAAGGTCTCGTTGGAGAACTCCGACTGGACCTTGTCGTGGATGCGGAGGAAGAAGCTCCCGTGCTTGTACTGGAGCGGCTGGCCGAGCCAGCCATCGTTGCCAGGGCGGCCCTGCAGCGAGTCGTCCTCGCTCTCATCGTCGCCGTACTCGGTGTAGTCGGATTGTTGCGAGTACTTGCGAGAAGAGCGGCGGTCGAGCGCCGCGGTGAGGTCCTTGACCATGCCGGCCATCTCCTCGGGCGCGATCTTGCCGGACTGCACGAGCTTGGTGAGCTCGGCAAACTGGGTCTTGGCGGACTCGACCGGGGTGCTCATCTCGTCAGCGTCTACGTGAACAATGACGCCGGTGGCGGTGGCTTGCTTGCGCAGCGGGGGCGGGACACCCTCCGACGTCTCGCCCTTGACGCGCTCCTTGCGGTCGATTTGGTGCTGCAGCTCGTCCTGCGCGGCCTGCGTACGGTCGTCCTTCATCTTGCCCAGGTTCTCATGGTATTCGACGGTACGCTCCTTGATGGCCTGATACGCGGGGTGCTCCTCAAGCGCGCGGCGGTGCTCCTGGTTGATGATGAGCTTGGGACCGTGCTCCACGAGAACGCGCAGGGCGCCCGAGGCGGCCTGTTGCACGCCACGAGCGGCGGCCTGCACGGTGCCGCCAAGCGAGTCGCCCACACCGTACCACCACTTGGAGGCCTCCTCCTTGAGGCGCTCGTTGCGCTGGCGGCGCGCCTCGAACTTGGCGGCCTGGTGCTTGAACTGGCGCTCAAAGTCCTCCTGAATGGCGGCGCGGCGCGCCTCGTCAACGTCCTCGCCGTTCTCCTCGAGGATGGCCACCTCGCGATCCGTGGCCTTGACGGCGTCCTCGTAGATCTCGCGCGAGATGCGCGCGAGGCGCTCCTCCTCGGTCTCCTCGTGCGCCTCGGCCTCCTCGTCCGTGTCCTCGTGGTCCGCCTCGTCGTCGGTGTCGCCGGCGTCGAGGTGCTCGTCGTCCGAGTCGTAGGCGTTGAAGCGCTGCGTCACGGCGCGGGTCGGATGCGCAAGGCGCTTGGAGGAGGTGACGCTGACGACGCTCGCCGCGGCCGGCTCGTCGGCCTCGTCGTCGTCCGGGTGATTGCCGGCGGCGGCTGCTGCGGCGGCGGCGGCCAGCGAGCGCGCACGGTCCGCGGCCTGCTCGGCAATAACGGTCTTGTGTCTCTCGAGCTCCACCTGGATCTTCTCCTCCTCCTCGGCGGCGATGCGCGCGAGCTCGGCCTCGCGCTCGGCAGCGCGCTCAGCCTCCTCTCGCTTGATGCGCTCGAGCTCCTCGCGCGCGCGACGCTCCTCCTCCTCGACCTCGTGCTGGTGGCGCAGCTTGCGCAACGCGTAGCGGGCGCGCGAGGAGCGGAAGGCGCACTGCACGGTGATGGCGGCCTCGCGGCGCGAGACCAGGAGGCGGTGAAAGATATTGATGGCCACCTGCTTGGCGAGCGCGCGGCGCCAGCGCAGGCGCGCGTAATACATGCGGAAGCGGCGCACGACCTGCTTCTTCTTGTCCTTGACGGCCGGGTCTGCCGAGGACGTCCACAGCGTGGCCTCCTGCAGCACCTTGTCGAGGCTGGCGATCTCGCCGGCCTTGAAGAAGACCTTGGTGTGGCCCAGCTTGAAGGTGGCCGGATTGATCTCAAAGGCCCAGAAGAGCGCCATGACGAACATCTTACCGTCGATCTGGTCCTGGCCCGCGCGTCGGAAGCGGCGCGTGGCGTCCTCCGGCAGCACGTTCATGTACGAGTCGACCAGCGAGGCGTAGGCGAGGCGCGTGGGCAGGCCGCTGCGCAGCACGACGGCCGTCTGCGGGATGCTCAGGTGCTTGAGCTGGTGGCCAACGTAGGAGCGGTCGAACCACGTGGGCGCCTTGCCGCGGCGCATGTCGGCGTTGGGCTTGACGCAGCGAATGAAGGAGCAGGCCGTCGAGTCGAGCGTCGAGGTGAGCTCGATGATCTGGTCGCGGAAGGCGCGCACGATGGACCGCACGGGCGGCTTGCCGCGGCGCGAGGCGGCCGCCTCGGCGGCACGCTCCGCGAAGATGGGCGCCAGCACGGGCGAGCTGGAAGCCGCAAAGAGCTCGTTGACCTCGCTCGGCAGAGCGTCGTTGTTCTTGACGAGGAACTTGTCCACCGTGTACACGACGGCGCCGGCGTAGTGGCGGATGCGGAAGCGCTCGTGCGCGTGCTTGGGGTGGATGCGCGGGTTATTGTAGTTGGGGTGGCCGGTGAACTTCTTGTTGTACGTCTTGAGCAGCTTGGCGTCGCTCGGCTGGTAGCCGCGGCCCTCCTCGTCGAGGTCCACCAGGATGGCGTCCTTGTTCTCGCGGGTCGGGTCGCCCGAACCCGGGTTCTTGAGCTTGCCGGCCAGGAGCTCCATGGCCGGCTCGTTGCCCGGCGGCAAGCTCATGGCCTGGTCGATCACCAGGCCCTCACGCTCGTACAGCGAGAGCTCCGCCTCGAAGACCTTGCGGTTGAAGGTGGACTGCAAGCTCTCGTTGGTAAAGTTGATGAGCAGCTGCTCGAAGCCGTTGCGTCTAAAGGACTCAAAGCCGAAGATGTCCAGCACGCCAATGAAGGGCAGGTCATCCGTGTCCAATGTGCCGCCCGAGCCGTCGAGCGCCACGTTGATGCGCTCCACGATGTGGTCAAAGAGAATCGAGTACACGCCCTTGGCCACGGCGTCGCGCGCAAAGGATGCCGTGTTGGCGTTGCGGTGCACGGTGATGTCGCCGTCGCGCGTTGACAGCTGGCGCTCCAGCAGCAGGCGCTCCAGGCCGTCCGGCTCCACGCCCAGCATGGTCGCGGCCGCCTGTAGCGGGTCGTAGCCGCCGCCAAGCGGCACGACCTCGGCCACGTCGCCCTCCTCCTCCTCGTGGTCCACAAAGGTGGCGTTGCCAAGGTGCAACACGCCGGCCAGCACGCGCCAGATGCTGTCGCGCTCCTCCGCCGAGAACCCCGTCGCCTCCATGGCCTCCTGCAGCTCCTGGAAGCGCGCCGCATCGCCCTTGTGCACCTCGGCGTCCAGTGCGTGCGGGTCCAGCGCCGTCGAGTCCGCCACGGCGGACGGCGACAGGTAGCGAAAGCCCACCTTGCGCGCCTCGTCCAGGCCCAGCGCCGACAGCCCGCGCGCGTCCATGCCGGCCAGGAGCAGGTAGAAGCAGTGGTAGTTGCGCTCGCCGTCCTCGTGCATGGTGATGCGCGAGCGCTCGAGCAGGTACGTCTGGATGGACGCCGCGCAGATGCGCCAGAGAGCCGCCGTGCCGCGGTCCGACGGCAGCTGCTCAAAGTGGAGCTTCATGAACTTGCCGAAGCGCGATGAGTTCCCATTGCGCAGCGTCGACGCGTTGCCAAAGGCCTCCGTGATCGGGTTCGAGTCCAGCAGCCGCCGGTCGATGTCGCTCATGGCGCTGCCCGGCTGGTCATCCAGCGTGCGCTGCACCAGGTGCCGCAGCACCATCTTGCTCGACTCGGTCTTGCCCGCGCCGCTCTCGCCCGAGGTCACCACGCTCTGGTTCGCGATGGCGTCGGCCTCCTGCCGCTTGCGGTTGTCCGCCGCGAACGACATCTGCTGGAAGGCGTACTCGGCGATGGCGAACGGGTGCGGCGCGTTCGCCGCCTTGCGCGTGCCCAGCGCCCCCGGCGGGTCCGCGATGCGCTTCAGCGGGTTCACCGCCACCAGCACGTTGCCCATGAAGGTATACGGCTCGTCCTTGTACGACCGCTGCTCCAGATTGTACAGGATGCACGGCTCGTTGATGTGGTGCAGTGATGTCATGTCTGCCTGCACCGACTTGTTCGCCGGGTACAGCCCGCGCTCGCGCAGGTCCACCTGCTCCGCCTTGCGCTTCTTCTCCACCTTGACCGTCGCGAACACGCCGGCCTGCGACAGCACCGTGCACCGCACCCAGTCGTGGTCATTCTCCGGGTCGTTCAGCCACGCCTCCTCATTCTCCGCAAACTGGTGCAGCACGTGCGGCCCGTCGTCCTCGCCGCCCTGCTTCGACTGCTGCTGGCTGCCCTTGCGCAGGCGCTGGCTCAGCCGCCCCAGGCTCTTGCGCATCCTGCCCGCGCCGCCGCGCCGCCGCGCCGCCGCGCCGCGCCGCCGCCGCCGCCGCCGCCGCCGCCCGCGCCGCGCCGCCCTCCGCGCGCGCCGCTCGCTTTTTCAAACTCTGCTTGCTTGCTTGCTCGCGACGCTTGCTCGCTTGCTTGTTCACCTCGCCTGCTTGCCCGCTTGTGTGCGGCGTCGCGAGCGCCGCGGGCGCGTGCACGCGCCGCCCGCCGCCCCCGCGCGCCCGCCGCCTGGCCGGCGCTGCGCTCGCGGCTCGGCTTGGCTCTGCTCGGCTCTGCTCTGCTCTGCTCGGCTCGGCTCTGCCGCCGCGCCGCCGCCGCCCGCGCGGCCCGCGCGCGCGCGCGCTCGCTCGCTCGCTCGCTCGCTCGCTCGCAGGCTGTCACGCCGCCGCGCGTGCCGCCTGTCCCTCGTATTTAGGACGCGCTCCGGACCGGTTTAGGACAGGAAATGCAGGACGGCGCTGGAGCGGCTGTACCTTCCTTCGTCGAGCCAGCACGGCGCCTGATAGGGGCCTGGGGCCACTGCAGTGTCAGTGGCGTGAACAGAGCCCCCGTCGTTGCCGCGAAGGTGACGCGGGCCGCCACTGCACGCCCTAATGAAGTTAAGTTAGGACAGTCTCAGACTTCGTCCTCGCCGCGCCTCTCACATCAGCTCGCCGCGTGCGCCTGCCGCCGCCTCGCCTCAGAGAACTGCGCCGCGCGCGCCGCGAGCGAGCTGAGCGTGGGCGCAGACCAGCGGCATCTTGGGAGCCGCGGCCGCGTGGCCAAGCTTGTCAATTCATTTCTACGCCCTGGGACTGCAGTGGCTAGAAGATGAAGCCGTGGGCCGGGCGTCTGCAACGCCGCACTGGCAGGCTCTTGTGCCAGTCTTTCGCGCACCAAGTCGTGCTTGCTCGCGTTGTCCTCGACCGCCTCGAGATCGTACCTGAGCTCCTCGGCGCAGCGTCGCTGATGCACGTGGTAGCGCTCCGGGTGGTAGCAATCCTCGTCTTCAAGGGCGCCGGTGTGCGCAACTCCGAGCTTGGCCAGGACCTCGGTCCAGGCCTTAGCCTGCGGGGAACGACTGCTGGCCAGGAACTTCGCCAAACCTTTTTCTTGCTGGCATGTTCTCCTTGCGCTGCTGCACGAGCTTGCAGGCAAGCTCGAAGTCAAGCTCCAAGTCATTGACGAAGGCGCCGTCGTCATCGTCCGCGTGGTCCCATAGGACACGCGCGAGCTGCTCGAGCTGCACGGTGTCACGAGCGGCCCTAGCTTCGGGGTAATGTCTCGCCAGATGGCCGAGAACCTCATTGACTGCGCCGATGATCTACGTATCGCGAGTCGCCGGTAGGCAGCCAGTGCGGAAGGCTGGACCGACTGCAGGCACGCCGTGTCCTGCCACTGCGCTTCATGGTCCGGTCCAGCGACTCGTGCTTTAAAACTCGGTGGTCCTGCCACCACAAACGAGCGAGCGAGCTACGAGCCTCCGGGTCAACCTGGCTGGCTCGATGCGCCTGCAGTGCCAGGCCAGGCTCGACGCGCGGCGTGGCGGCACTTTGTGCTGCTCTCTCAGTCAAGGCTGCGCTTCGTTCGGACCGTGACACTCTCACACACTCAGTCATCTGACTCTACTAGTCACACAGCGACGGGGACCCACCGTGGTCGTCCCACCGAAAGATGCGTTCAAGGGCGTCGCCGCCGAGCGCCGACCTCCTGATCAACCTGGCCCGGCTTCCGCGCGCGTGCGCTGGGCTGCGCGGCGGCAGCCAGAGCGCGAGCTGCGGCGGGCGGCGGGCGGAGGGCAACAGACCGGTCGCACAGCGGCGGCGATCCGCCGACTCAGCCTGGGCAGGTCGCGGCTAGCTTGACTTGCTGGCCTCGCCATGGGCATGCTCATTGCACGGCCTGCGCTTCTGCAGCTGGTGCTGCTGCTTGTGCTGCTCGCGATGCTCAGCGCGGCGGGGGAGGCGAGAGCTGCAGAGGGGAGGCCACCAAGGGTGATGCTGGACGCGGCGGCTGAGGACGCGAGGGCTGCCGCGACCAGGATTGTGGGCGGCCAAGTCGCGGACCCGCGGGAGCACCCGTGGATGGCCGCGCTGCTGCTGCGCACGCAAGACGCGCAGTTCCTGTGCGGGTGCTCGTACGTCGGCTCGGGCGGTGGCTACCACTTTGTGCTCTCGGCCGGACACTGCGTGGTGAGCGATCTGCAGTCGGCGACGGCCATCTTTTTGCGCGACGATCTCAGCAGCGACCGCGACGGCGACAGCTTCAGCCTCAGCTCGTACGTAGGCAATGCGAGACATCCGGGCTACGTCTCGCTTGCGGACGGCTCCATCGTCAATGACTTGGCGCTCTTTTGGTTCGAGGACGCCACCACGGAGCTGCCGACGCCAGCGACGCTCGCTGGCGCCGACTTTAGTTCGCTCGACGCTGGCGCACACAATGTCACTGTCCAGGGCTACGGCACGCTCTCTTTTGGGGCTGACGACAGTGGCGGGGCGCTGCGCTCTGTCACCGTTCAGGTTGTGCCATCGGATACGTGCGTTGCGGACTTTGAAAGCATGTTCCGCATCTACGCGGACGCGCACCTCTGCGCGGGCGGCGGCACCAAGGACAGCTGCCAGGGCGACTCTGGGGGGCCGCTCATTTACACGACGCCATCCGACGGCGAGAATGTGCAAGTCGGCATTGTGTCCTTTGGCTACGAATGCGCTGTGGAAGGGTATCCTGGCGTGTACACGCGGGTGTCATCGTACGAGGCGTGGATTGTAGATGCCGTGCGCGAGGCCGCCGGCACGAACGAGGTCGACATGCGCGTCTCAGACGGCACCCGCATCGTCAATCCCTTTTCGGGCTCGAACGCGACGCTGCCGACCTCCACGGGCACGGAGAACTCGGCTGATGTTGGCACTGAGCCCCCCTCGGTCCTCTCAGGGCACCCGCCCGCGTCGCGAAGTGTGGCGCTTGGGGTCTTCGCCATGCTGGCCTTGAGCTTCTCCTTCGCTGGATAGTCCGGCCAAGGCTGGCCCGAACCTATTGTCTGCCTGACTGTGATGCCTCGTTCGCAGAGGTCAAGCTGAGTTAGCCAAACCCATGTTCAAGTAGTTCTCTGTCAGAATAACCCTTTCACCTTTCATTCTCTCACTCGTTCCTCATCACTTTAGCCTACTTGGTACACTCGTCATGGCGCGGACCGCCGCATATCAAGCAGCGCTGCTGCCGGCGGGCTTCTGCCCGAAGACGTTGAGATCTGGCAGCGCATCCTTGAGCCCATGCGGGATTGTTTCCAGGCAGTTGTTGGCGAGGTTGACGCGGCACGGCGCAAGCTCGGCCAGCTCCTCCGGGATCTCCACCAACGCGTTGCCGTTGAGCTGCAGGAGCTCAAGCTTGCGCAGCTTGGCCACGAGCGGGCCGGGCAGAAACGCAGAGAGCTTGTTGGAGCTCGCCACGAGCGTGCGCAGCTCCGCCAGCCCCGCCAGCTCCTCCGGAAGCCGCGTCAGCGCGTTTCCGCGAATGAGCAGCGTCACGAGGCTGCTCAGGCTACCGAGCGACGCTGGCAACTCCGTCAAGCGGTTGTTGTCGAGCGCCAGCACCTCCATCTTGGGCCAGCATCCGGCGCTCATGCACGCCGCTGCGAATCGCTCAATACGGTTGCCCGACAGCCGTAGCACGCGCAGCTGTGAGAGCGCCGCCAGCTCCGCCGGCACCTCCGTCAGCGCGTTGTCGTCCACGATCACCTCCTCCAGGCTCTGCAGCTCCGCGAAGCCCGCGCCCAGGCTCTCGAGCTGGTTGCTCCCAAGGTCCAGCGTGCGCAGTTGCTCGCACGCCTTGAGTGCCTCGATGCCGCCGAGCGTCACGAGGTTGTTGCCGTACAGCGAGAGGTTCACGAGCCCCTTGAGTTGCGCCACAGCGTGCGGCCGGCAGAGCACCGTGCGAATCGTGCCTTGCGGGAACTCCTACGCTCCGTCAGTCTTGCCGGCGCTTTCGTCCGCCTCTCTGGCCTCGCAACGTACTGCAGCACGGCGCGCCAGGAAGACGTCCTGGCGCGCGTCCTCCTCATCGTCCAGGATCTCGCTGATCTTGCGCGTGTCCTGTGCCGCCCGTTTCCGCGCGTGTCAGTCTGCGCTGCCGCCTTGCGCCCTCGCTGCTCGCTACGTACGCGCTTCACGAACATCCTGCGCTGGGCCGCGCCGCGCCGCCGCCGCCGCCGCCGCCGCCGCCGCTGCGCTGACTGCGCTTTGATCGCCGTTTGCGGAGCCTAACCACCGGGCGGGCGGCCTTCCTGGCGAGACAGTCTTCATCGGTCCGAGACTTGGGTGCAAGGCTTGCTTGCCTGCAAGTCTTGTGCAGCGGCTTCAGCGACAAGAAAGGCGCGCGGCGCTTCTCACCGCAGAGAAAGGATCTCTTCTTTTCGTATCCTGCTGCGACCTGTCGGTTGTGGCGATGCCAAATCGAAGCAAGCCGCGGCACTTCGTCTCGTCAAGACCATTCCTCCTTTCGGCTCTGAACTCCGTTTTCTCTCCGAGTCGTCCACGTCCTTCGCCCGCTACTCCCCTCCTCCTCTCCTCCTCTCCTCCTCCTCCGTCTCCCCCTTCCCGAAATACTATCCATCACGACCTCCACTCCTGTCCCCCATCGCTTCTTGCCGAGTTCCTCCTCCTCCCACGGCTCGTCCCCCAGGACCAGCTCCACCATCATCTCTCTATCATCTCTCTCTCGTGCTCGTACGTTGCATGGAGGTAGAGCAAGTCCCTCCGACTGCGAGCCCGAGTCCGCCGAGCATTCCGTCTCGCATGCTCTGCGCCCCGTCCCTCGCGAGCTCCACGGCCGCCGCATTCGCACCCCTCTCCTCTCTCTCCGCTCGTCCTCGCCGAGCAGGCAGGCCTTGCGTGGCGCGCAGGCCCTGCCCGGCCTCGCCCACGGCGGCCCCCCCTTGCGCGCTCCTGCCCGGCGCGTACGAGCCCGAGAGGGAGTATACGCACGCGGCCGAGGCCGCCGCGGAGCTCGCGAGGGAGGCCAGGCTCGGCTCGGCCAGGCCCGGCGCGGCCAGGCGCGGCGCGCAGGGCCTGCAGACCGACGCTCGACCGGGCTCGCGCGCGCCCGCCGCCGCCGCGCGCAGCGCAGCGCAGCGCAGCGCAGCGCAGCGCAGCGCAGCGCAGCGC
>JABLUY010000381.1:0-23798 GCA_013306675.1 Thraustochytrium sp. TN22 | reverse complement strand
TCGGCTCGGCTCTGCTCTGCTGTGCTCTGCTCGGCGCGGCTCGGCGCGGCGCGGCCTGTTTTGAACGGGCCAGGCGGCCCTCGGGCGGGAGGCGCGGCGGCGGGAGGCGCTGCAGGACGGCAGGATGCACAAGGGCAACGAGGTGGACTCGAGGGCGGTGCTGGACCATGACAAGACGAACCTGGAGATGCTGCAGGGGTACTTGCAGAAGAGGAATAGCCGCGGGGGCTGGCAGAAGAGGTACTTCATTGTGAACAACCAGTTCGTGAACTACTTTACGGACCGCAAGATGCTCAAGCTGCGCGCCAGCTGCGACCTCACGGAGCTCACGGATGAGCCGTATCTGCAGGGCCGCTTCGGCGAGTTCGTGCTGCCGTTCAAGCAGGGTGATGTCTACCTCAAGGCCAAGTCCGTGCACGAGGCCAACCACTGGGTGACGGCGCTCAAGGAGCGCTGCGAGTTCTTTGAGTCCGGCCCGGGCGCTGACCTTCTCTTCTCGAACGACGAGCACGACGAGCAGGAGGTGGAGCCGGCGCCCGCGGCGTCTGAGGCGCCTCCCAAGACCACCACCAAAGCCGCGGCGCCGCCCCTCAAGGTGCTGACGCCTGCGGTGGCGCCCGCCAAGGCGCCGGCGCCCGCTTCCAAGGCGCCGGCGCCCGCTTCCAAGGTGGCGTCGGCGCCAAGTTCGCCTACGGAGCGGTCGCCCGCGCCCCTGCACCCGAACTTGTTCTCGGTGGTGTCAGCGGCGCTCGGGACCACGCCGGGCGCCGCAGGCGAGGCGAATGCCGAGGACAACGGCAGCATCGAGTCGTCGCGCGGCAAGCGGAGGACGCTAGTGCGTGCGCTCTCGGGCGGCTCGCACAACTCGCACAAGTCAGACAACGATTCGGTCGGGTCCGAGAACAAGTCGAGCAGCAACAAGCGCCTGAGCCGCAAGCGGACCACGGCCGTCAAGGCGCGCGACGTGGAGTGGGAGGAGCGCGCGCAGGAGCGCTGTGTCAAGGATGGCCTCCTGCTCAAGAAGTCGCCGAGCCGCTTCAAGGAGTGGCAGTCGCGATTCTGCCGCCTCATTGAGGGCAGCCTGTACTATTACAAGAGCGAGAAGCAGTCGTGGGGCAACTTCCAGGGCCAAATCACGCTCGGCCCCACGACCTCGATCGTCGAGGCGCCCGGGGAGACCTCGCCCGGCGAGTTCCATGTGGTGACGCCGTTTCGCACCTTCGTGTTCAAGGCCGAGTCGGAGCAGCTCATGCGCGACTGGGTCCGCGAGCTGGAGGCGCACCGCGTCGCCATGGAGACCCGGCGGCAGGCGGAGCTGCAGGAGTCCTCGGAACGGGCCGATGGCGCGGTGGCGGCCGCCGCCGCGGCCGACGGAGAGCCCATGGAGAGTCTGGAGGCCAAGGTGCCCGACTGGATGGTGGAGTGGGACGGTCTCGACAAGGCCGAGCGCGTGCAAAAGGTCGAGGGCAACCTGGACGGCAAGTTCCAGGGCTCCGGCCTCGAGGACACGCTGGCGGCCGCCACGCGCATGGTGGAGGAGCTGGACGAGCTCGCGGCCGTCTGCCTCGGCCAGCACGACCGCGCCGACATTCTGCGCACCTACATGCGTGCGTACCAGATTCGCTTCGAGCACGAGGTCGGCGTCTACCTGGTGGGCGACCGCTACGAGAGCCTGACGATCCATGACATGCTGCGCATCATGGACCTTATTTCGGCGTACAGCGAGTTCCGTGAGCGCATCCTGGCGGACCGGCCGGCCGTGGCCGAGGGCCTGCCGCCCTTCACCATGGAGGACAATATCGACATGATGGCGGCACGCTACCTGGTGGACCTGCAGGAGTCGCTCGGCACCTGGGTAGAGAACATTATCCGGTCCAACCTGGCACGCGGCGAAGACTGCGTGGAGACCGTGCGGCGCGGCCAGACCGAGCTGTCCACGAACGCGCCCGTGGACATCTTCAACATGGTCAACGAGACGCTACTCATGGCGCAGGCCAGTGGTGTGCCGCAGGTGCAGGTGGCCGTCATGCAGTGCTGCCTCATCACCATTGCGGACTACATCACCTCGCTGCGCAGCGAGCTGCAGGACTCGGAGCGCGGCCGCGTGCTGGCCACCGACCTGCGCTTTGTTTGCGCGCTGGCCAATGACTGCGCGACCATCCAGGACCACATCGATGACCTCGAGAACGGCCGCTTCACGCTCTCGAGCGCGCACTTTAACGTGGACTGGAACCCGGTGCGCGCCAAGTACGCGCAGGCGGTCATGGACTTTGTGCAGCTTATCCTGGACATGGTCAACGCCGACCTGGAGGGCTGCTACGCGCGCCTCTTCACGACCGAACACCTGCAGGTTGGTCCGCACGACCTTGCTGGCAACGTCATGGTGCGCGTCGCCGTCACCGTGCAGGATTACCTGCAGGACCTTCAGGCCTACCTGTTGCGGCCATACTTTAACAAGCTGCTGCGCCTGCTCACGCGCGACCTCGCGGTGAGCTACGTCGGCTCGCTGCTGCGACGCTCGCCCGTGGCGCGCGCGCCCGTGCAATGGGTGGACGCCCTCATGCCGGACAAGGTCAGCTACGCCACGGCGCCGCGCTGGGAGGGCATCGTGTCGCGCCAGAAGCTTACGCTGGACGACGTTTTCCACATGCGCGCGGACCACGAGGGCATGCAGCGTACGCTGGCCCTTTTCACCAAGGACGTTGACCGCCTGCTGGCGCCCGAGCTGCTGCTTTGGACCGACGTGCTGGACCTCCTGGCCGTCTCGCCCGAGTTCTTTGCCAGCGCTGTCACCAAGATGTGCGTGGCGTGGTCCAAGCCGGTGCAGCGCCAGGTCGTGGCCACGGCCATGGCCTGCCTCGGTCTCCGCGACGGCATCTCCACCGCGCAGGCCGGCAGCATTCTGCACGCCATCACCACGAGCGTGCGCGACGACGATTTCGTGTCCAAGCTCGCGCGCGCCTCGCCCAAGAACCGCGACGCCGTGCAGATTTACACGCGCATCTGGCCCGAGCTCGCGCCCTCGGCCAGCCTTGTCAACAAGGCGCGTGCCACGGCGCGCGCTGCGATGACGCCGGAGGTGCCGGCCTCGCCCGGCGGCGCGGCCTCGCCCGGGCCGGGCGACCAGGTGGAGTCCAAGGGCAGCGTGAGCCTCGACGAGCGCACCGACAAGCTGCTGGACAAGGTCTCGCTGGACATCTCGGACGAGGCGGTCTTGGCGCGCAAGCAGAACCGCCACGAGAAGCTCGACACCACCGAGGACATTCGCGACGTCGACCTGCACGGCTACATGGAGAAGAAGAGCCCGGCCGCCGCGCACGTCTGGCAGCGCCGCTGGTTCCTTGTGCACAAGGTCATGGACCCGGAGACCTCAGCGTGGAAGCTGGCGCTCTCCTGGCACAAGTCGCACAATGCGCCCATGAAGGGCCGCCTGTTCCTGGACGACATCTTGCGCATCGAGGTGCTGTCCAAGCTGCCGGTGCGCATCGCTGCGGATGGCGTGACGCTTGTGCTGCAGGGCAAGAGCAAGAGCAAGAGCGGTGCCGGGGCCGGGGCCGGGGCCGGCGGCGGCGGCGCGGGCAGTGGCAGTGGCAGTGGCAG
Source organism: Thraustochytrium sp. TN22 (assembly GCA_013306675.1). Taxonomy (NCBI): domain Eukaryota; class Bigyra; order Thraustochytrida; family Thraustochytriidae; genus Thraustochytrium; species Thraustochytrium sp. TN22. Next base: position 20,198 of record JABLUY010000381.1, on the reverse strand, counting down.
TGGCAGCGACACGGACGGCGAGGATGCGCGCGACGCCGAGTTCACGACCGGCCGCTACGAGTTTCAGGTCGTCACCGCGAACCGCACGTACGTGCTGCGCGCGCTGTCCATGTCTGAGACGCTCACCTGGGTGAACGGACTGAACAAGGGCAGCCGGGAGGCGAAGCGCGTCAGCAAGCTCCTGCAGCGCGCGCCCAGCGCGCGCTCCATTCTCGGCGCGAACCCGTCCGAAGAGGATTACGCGCGACTGGACCACGGCCAGCTGTGCGCGCTCTGCGAGGCGAGCGGCTTCGCCACCTCGCCAGACTCCCCGCGCGAGGAGCTGCTCTCCTATTTGCAGTCGCTCGAGCCGCCCACCGTCGACAAGGCGCACGTGGCCGAGTCGGCGCATACTGAAGAGAAGGAGCGCCTGTTGCTGACGCGGTCCATCGCGGATCTGCGCGCTGAGTGCCACCGTCTCGGGCTCGACATGTCGCGCTGCACGGAGAAGTCGGACCTCGTTCGCCTGCTGGCATCATCGGGCGGCGACGAGGTCGGCGACCAGCGCGAGAAGGAGGCGCAGCTACGCCAGCTCGTCGTGCGCGGGCTCAGCTTGCTCGAGGAGGAGGACCTGGCCCAAGACAACGGCGAAGCCACCTCTGCCGACCGCCTGGAGCACGCCATCGGCATCTTCGAGCGCGTGGCCCGCGAAGCCCACGATCTCGGAATGGGTCTTGTGGAGGCGCGCGCCATGCACGGCCTGGCCTCTGCGTACACGTGCTCGGATGACCGCCGCGACGCCGCCCCGCTCATGTTCGAAATGGCCTCCAACATGTTCTGGACCGCTGGCGAGAAGGCTGACGCCAAGACCTGCATCATGTCTGCCTCGGAGCTCTACCGGTCCGCGATGCAGTACGAGGACGCCATCCGCTGCCTCGTTGAGTACGACACCAAGACCAAGTCGCTTCATTTCGCTGACCATGTCGCGCAGCTCCGCGATGAGTTGCAGCGGAAGCGGAACCCGCCCAAGTCTCGCCTCGCCCACTTCTTCTCCTCCGGTGGGATGTGAGGAGGATGAAGGAAAGAAGGCCCTACAAGAAGAAGGGCCTACAAGAAGGGCCTGCAAGAAGGGCCTACAAGTAAGGCCTACAAGAAAGGTCTGCAAGAAGGACCTACAAGCAAGGCCCGCAAGAAAGGCCAACGACCGCTCTTCATCCTCCGACACGAGCAAACCGATATGTCTGTGTGAATTTCAACCGCCAGCTTTCATGTATGTAGGGTGGTGCTGGCATCAGTAAGAGCACTTACTTTTCTTTATTCCCTGCGGGCCGTGCAACGAGACGAAACGAGACGAGGCGGGGCGAGGCGAGGCGAAGCGAGGCGAGACGTTGCAAGCAGGCTCTCTGTCCCACCTCCGTCTTTGACAAAAACAAAAACGAAAACAAAAACAGCACCTCGCATTCGTTTCGTGTGCCACGTACTGCCGGTTTTGCATCAAAGCCGAGAGGTGATGGGATGCAGAGCACGCTTGCAAGCAAAGACCAGGACTGAAACCTTGGTGGCCGAGGCGGCCTTAAAGGGGCAGCGCCAGGTGCCGCCGTGCACGGAAGAGACCTGGTAAGACACCATGGGGTGCTCCTCGTAGGCACGGAGCTTGTGCTCAGGAAAACGCACGTCGTGCAGAAGCATTGCCGTCATGATGACGTTGGCCGTCTCGGGCAGGAAGGGAATGACGCCGAAGTGCTCACAGCCGAGAATGGCCCAGCGGATCATGGCGTTGCTCATGACGGAGCGGGTGAGCGAGGCCGGCGCGACGTTGGCCACGGCGCGACGCGGGCCCTCCTGGAGGGTGCGCCAGCGCTGCAGCAGCTTGGCGAAAGCGTAGTTTGGGCCCTGCTCTGGGACGTAGGAGTCCTGCAGCAGGCGGCCCGACATGGGCTCGCGCTCCGGCTCGTTGGGCACGAGCTGGAGGCCAAAGGTGAGGAGGCGCAGCAGGGCGTCCTCCGGGTGCTGCGAGGTTCGCGCGGCCGCCCTGCGCTTTGCGTCCTGAGCAGCCTCCTCGGGCAAGCAAAACGGCTCGGTCGGCGAGCACAGGTACGAGAGCATGGTCTTTGGCCGCAGGCGCTGGACGTGGTAGGCGAGGAAGTCGGCAGCGGCGGCCACGCGCACAAAGGCGGCGCCGTCCATATAGAGGTAGGTGCCGAGGACCGCGGTCTCGTCCTCCGGCAGGCAGCGTACGATCCAGTCAGTGATGGAGGGCAGGTCCTCGAGCACGTTGGCGCCCGGCTTGCCGTCCGGGCCGACCGGGAAGATGAGCTTGCCGGCCGTGGCGCGGGTGTAGGCTTGCAGGCCGTCCCAGATGTGCGCGCCCGGCAGGTCAACGGCCACAATGGTGGCGCCCAGGCGCAGCAGCGTCTTGACGGGGCCCATCTGGGAGTTGGCACCCAACACCACAAAGTACTTGCCGCGCAGGTCGAGCGCGTCAGGCGTCTCCAACAGCAGGCGCTCCAGGTTGCGCACCACGTTGGGTTCGGCCATGCCCCGCTCGACCCAGCTCTCCACCTTGCGCAGGATCTCAGCCGGCTCACGCAGGACCTGAACGTGGTCCGAGCGTTTGCCGCCCGCCAGGACGGTGGCACCGGCCGACTCGCGCGGCACGGGCAGCACAAAGGACTGCAGCTCGCCGGTACCCTGCAGCGTGCCAATGCTGAAGCGGCTTTCGCTATCCACGGGCTCCAGATCGCGCAGCTTGGTTCCCTTCCAGGTCATGAGATCGTAGGTGGCATCCAGGCCGGCTGTGGCGATCTCCAAGCACGCCGTGGTGCTCGCCAACATGCTCTTCTGCACCTGCATCAGCCGCTCCACGTAGCTCTCGCGCCACTTGTCATCCGTCCGCAGCGTGGCCGCCAGTTCCTCGTTCCCGCTGGCGGCCACGCCGCGCGCCAGCACCTCGCGGACCACCTCGGAGGCGCCCGCACCGCCCTTGTCGCACAGCTCCAGCGCCATGTCTGACGCACGTGCGTGCGCAGCAGCCCCGTTCGACCCGGCTGGGCTCGACTCGACCCGACCCGACCCGACTCGACTCGACTCGACTCGACTCGACTCGGCTCGGCCGGGCTCGACTCGGCTTTGCCCGCGCGCCGCTCGCCGCGCGCTCGGTCCGCGCCCGCGACGCCGGCCGCCGCGTCGCGCCGCCCCGCCGCTGACGTCATGGCACGCAGGACGCCGACCGTCGGTCCCCGCGCATCACAGGCACAACTGCAGGCTTGGCCGCGCGGCCACTGGCAGGGCAGCTCGAGCGCGCGAGGCCCGTCGAGGGCGAGGGCGGGGCCGCGGCGCTCACGCTGGTGCTGGCGGGGAGCGCTTGTGCAGGCGTGCAGCGGTCGCAATGCTTGATGCGAGCAACGCAGGCTTAGCCTGGAGGGCCGGGACGGGCCGCCGGGCGGAAGGAGGGGCAAAAGCCTTGAAACCTGAGCTTGTGCAGGTCTGTCTGCGACTTGCGTATCCAGTCTCGGCGCGGCGCGGCGCGGGGCGGCTCGTGGCGGCGCGTCGAAGGCTATTAGCTAGCTAGCCAGCGAGCCGCCAAGCGGCGCGCAGCTGGTCGCTGGCCGCTGGCCTCGGGCTGGCGGACTGTCTGTTCCTCAGTCGTTTTCATTGACTCTTCAAGCCCCAGCACAACTTGCACGTTGAAGCGGCGCTCCGAGTCGCGCGCGCTCTCGCGCCATGGCCAGCCAGCACGTTCTCCATTCAAGACTTGAGAGACTTGACAAAGATCATAAGTTCTACGACGAGACGCAGCGCTGGATCGCTTGCTGGGTCGGCACCGGCGGCCATCCGCAGGCACGACGAAGATGCGCCGGCCCGCGAGCGAGCGCAGCGCGCGGCGAGCGAGCGCAAACTCCGGCGCCCGGCAGCGCCGGCGGCACGGGCGGCGAGCGAGCGGCGGGCGAGGCGAGGCGAGGCGAGCGAGGCGAGCGAGGAGGCGGGCCGTGAGGTGGCGGCCGGCGGGCGGGCGCGGCAGAGCCAGGGCGGCGGCGGCGCGGCGGCGGCGGCAAGCGCGGCGGGCGGCGGCAGGATGGAGCTCGAGGAGGAGGTGCTGGCCCGCACGGGCGCGGGCGAGACGCTGAACACGCTGGCGCTGGCGCGCGAGAAGGGCGTGGAGCACCAGGTGACGGCCGGCCTGGTGCGCAGCCTCGCGGCGGATGGCCTGGTGACGATGGAGCAGCAGACGTCGATGAGCTTCGCGCTGACGGAGGAGGGCGAGCGCACGGTGGCCGAGGGCTCGCCGGAGTTCGCCATGCTCAAGGCGCTGCCGGCGGAGGGCCTGCCCATGGCGGAGGTGAAGAAGCAGTTCAAGCTGGGCATGGGCCCGGCGATGAAGAACAAGTGGGTGGCGTCCCAGGACGGCGTGGTCAAGGCCGCCGTGGACCCGGCCGAGGTGACGGACACGCTGGCGGACGCGCTGCGGCGCGTCAAGGAGGGCGGCTTCGCCGAGGATAGCGTGTCCGCGGACGAGGCCAAGGTGCTCAAGAAGCGCAACCAGGTGGCCGTGGTCAAGTCGGTGTCGTGGGACATGGCAAAGGGCCCGAGCTGGGCGCCCAAGCGCGGCGCCAAGGCGCAGGTGGCGCTCACCAAGGAGATGCTGGACTCGGGCTCGTGGAAGACGACCGAGTTCAAGGAGCTCAACCTCAACAGTCTGGGCGTCACCTCGCAGGCCGGCTACCTGCACCCGCTCATGCAGGTGCGCACGGAGTTTCGCAAGATTCTCATCGGCATGGGCTTCGAGGAGATGCCCACCAACCGCTGGGTGGAGTCCTCCTTTTGGAACTTCGACGCGCTCTTCCAGCCGCAGCAGCACCCGGCGCGCGACGCGCACGACACCTTCTTCGTCAAGGAGCCCGCGCAGGCGACGCTCGAGGCCGTTGACCCGGCGCTCGTCGACCGCGTCAAGTCCATGCACGAGCGCGGCGGCGACGGCTCCATCGGCTACCGTTACGACTGGAGCCTCGACGAGGCCAAGAAGAACCTGCTGCGCACGCACACCACGGCCGTCTCCTCGCGCATGCTGCACAAGCTCGCGCAGAACGAGCCCTTCCGCCCGGCCAAGTTCTTTAGCATCGACCGCGTCTTCCGTAACGAGACCGTGGACGCCACGCACCTCGCCGAGTTCCACCAGGTCGAGGGCCTCGTCGCGGACTACAACCTCTCGCTCGGCGACCTCATCGGCGTCATCAAGAGCTTCTTCTCTGCCATCGGCATCGACGACGTCCGCTTCAAGCCGGCCTACAACCCGTACACGGAGCCCTCCATGGAGATCTTCGGCTACCACCCGGACCTCAAGAAGTGGACCGAGATCGGCAACTCCGGCATGTTCCGCCCCGAGATGCTCAAGCCGCTCGGCCTGCCCGAGGGCGTGCGCGTCATCGCCTGGGGCCTCGCCCTCGAGCGCCCCACCATGATCAAGTTCCGCGTGCGCAAGATCAAGGAGCTCTTCGGCCACCGCATCAGCCTCGAGAAGTCCCGCACCAGCCAGCTCCCGCTCTTCAAGGAGCACACCGACGACGCCGACGAGAACAAGGCTGAGGCTTGATGGACGCGCCTGGACGCGCATTGACGGCCGGAGTCGCCGGACCGACCCGCTCATGGCGGATGATGATACCAAGCAACCCAAAGAGATGGCGATCGTACCACCAAGAATTCACTTGTGCTTGCCAGCAAATCCCAGACCCGCGCGCCACCCGCGCACGCACGCACGCACGCACGCACGCACGCACGCACGCACGCACATCAAAACAATCCCGCTCCACGCCCGCCACGCTGCCGCTCCCCCGCGAACCATCCCCTTGCATTCGATTCGCTTTCGTCTCCATCCCAGAACGAGCTCGGATCCTCAGCGCACGCGCCCGCAACGCTGCCGCAGCCTGCAGTGCAGTGCAGTGCAGCCAGCCTGTCGTTGGCCTCGGGCCCTTGTTGGCCCTGCCCTCTGCTCGTCCTGGTCCTGGTCCTCGACCTCGTCCTGGTCCTCCTCGTCCTCCTCCTCTTCCTCGTCCTCGTCCTCCTCCTCCTCCTCCTCGCCGCCGCCTCCTCGCCCCTGACTCAGACTAAGGAGCACCGGGCCCGCGTAGTACGGCGGGCTGGCGTCCCCCTTGACGTGTGGCCGCGCCGCGGCTCGGCGCGGGCTGGCGCGGCAGAGCGAGGTTGGCTCGCGGCGGCGCGGCGGCGCGGCGCGGGCGGCGCGCGCGGCGGCGGCAGAGCGGAGCGGCGGCGGCGCGGGCGCGCTGCGCGGCTGGCGCGGCTGGGCGCGGGCGAGCGGCAGGCGGCATGGGCGCGGACGCCGTGCGCGCGTGGGCCGCGGCGGATGAAGATGCGGGCGGCGCGGGGCGTTTGAACGGGCGCGCGGCGCTCGCGGCGGCGCTGGGCGAGGGCGGCGAGGAGGCCAGCGCGGCGCGAGAGCTGTGCAGGGCGGCGCTAGAGGGAAGGCTGGCCGGCGCGGCCCTGCGAGAGGCCGCGCGCGAGCTGCAGGCGCGGCCGGCGCTGCAGGAGGCCGTGGGCGCGGAGGTGGCGGCGCTGCCGCTCGCAGGCCGCGCGCTCGCGGCGCGCAGCGCCTATGCGCTGCTGCGCCTCGCCACGGCCTGCGTGGCGGAGCCGGCGGCCGTGCAGGCGGCGCTGCTGCGGAGACAGCTGGAGCTGCTCGGCATGCTGGGCCGCGCGCAGGCGTCGCCGCGCGCCGTGGCCCGCGCCACCAGCAAGCTGCGCCTGCAGGACGCCGCGCGCCGCGCGGCCTACGTGGACGCGCTGGCCGGCCTCGAGGGCGCGGCGCTCGAGGCGCTCGCCGGCGACGGCGTGCGCGCGCTGGCGCTCGCCATGGACGCCGACGGCGCCAGCGCTGCGCTCGTTGACCGCCTGCTGGCGCCCATGGTGAACACCATGCTCGAGGCGCGCGGCGCGCCCTCGCCCGAGCTGCTCGAGGTGGCCGCGCCTCTCCTGCGCAAAACCTCGCCGGACTTCTTCCCTGACAAGCTGCAGCCCAAGATCGCCTCGGCGCTCAACCTGCGCGCCGAGGAGAAGCTCGCCGCGGTTACCACGATGCTGGAGCACTCGCTCAGCGCCGACCTCTCGCGCTGCGGCGACCTTGGCTTCCTCATGACGCCCATCTGCAAGGCGCTCACCAGCTCCACGGACGCCGTGCGCGAAGTCGCCGTTGCAGCCATCACGGCGCTAGCGCCGCGCTGCCGCAGCTCCGCCAGCGCGCTCGCGGTGCTGGCCGAGCTCGGTGCCACGCTCGACGGCTCTGGCCCGCTCGGCAAGACTGCGGTGGCGCAGGCCTTCCAGCGCGCCACCGTGCTGCGCGCGCTCGACGCGCTCGCTGCCTGCGTGGACGGGCCCATCGCCGACGCGGACGAGGCCGCTCAGGTGGCCGACTTCGCCTGCGGGCTGGTCGCCTCCTACGCCAAGGGCGAGAAGACGCCCGCGCTGCGCGGCCAGGCGCTCCTGGCCGCGGCGCGCTGGGCGCACGCCGGCCAGGCCGCGCAGCTCAACACCGACTTGGTCGATGTTTTGCTGCGCGGCACCCTCCTTGCGGCGCCTGTCGCCCGCGAGCACGTGCGTGCGCTGGCGCTCCTCGTGTCCACGGCCGCGCCGGCGGCGCGCGGCCAGGTCGCCGCGGCCGCCGTCGCGCTCAAGTCCGCCGCGCGGCCCAACGAGGTCTGCGTCGCGGATGATGCCGGCGCCGACGCGGGCGGCGCGGCGGCCGCGGGCGGCGCTGCCGACGCGACCTCCTCCGCCACCTCCTCTTCAAAGGCGGCGGCGCCCAAGAAGTCGTCATCGGCCGCCGGCGCCGCAGCGAAGACCAAGAAGAAGAAGAAGGACGGCGGCCTCGATGCGCTGGAGGCCGAGATGCTGGCCATGGGCGGTGGCGGCGGCAAGAAGAAGAAGGCCGGCGCCGCCGCGGGTGGCAGCAAGGCCTCCTCGGCGGCCGCTGCGTCCTCCGCGTCCGGTCCCGCGGCCGCCGCTGGCGGCAGCGGCCAGGGCGTGCTCGGCGCGCTCTTTGACACGATCATGGTTGGCGACGGGCTCATGTCGAGCGCCGGCGCCTTCAAGCAGCACCACGCCACCGTCGTGCACGCGCTCACGGCGCTGCTGGCGATGGCGCTCGAGCATGCCGGTGTCGCCTCGATCGTGGCCGACCTCGAGTCCGCCACGGGCTTCCAGCCGTGGGCCTTGCTCACCGCGGAGAAGAAGGTCTGGACCTCGCTCGTCTCGCGCAGCGCGCGCCAGGCCAACGTGGCCTGGTCGCCGCGCGAGATGGTCGCCATCGCTGGCATCGACGACGACGCGGACGAGGTCGCCGCCTCGGCGCGGGCCGCCGCCCCGACGCAGCAGCTGCTGGGCGGCGCCTGGGGCTCCAGCGTGCTGGGCCACGGCTCCGGCGCCCAGGTGCAGCTGGAGCTCGTGCGCCTGCTGAGGCTCGCGCTCAAGGCGGGCGCCGACCGCTTCAGCAGCGCCGGCAAGCTGTCCATCCCGAGCGTCGCGCTCGCGTCGCTGGCGCTCAGCCCCCACCATGAGGTGCGGCGCGCGGCGTGCGCCGCCGCCAGCGACTCGCTCGCGGCGCGCGGCGACGTCGCTGGCCTCGGTGCGGCCATAGGCGGCCTGCAGGTCTACCTGGCTCGCGCGCCGTCCAGCGTGCCCGTGGTGGGCGCGCGCCTGCGCACCTACGTGGTGCAGTCGCTGCAGGCCGCCGTCAAGGCGAGCGAGGGCGGCAGCACGCCGCCCACGGATGCGCTGCTCGCTCTGCTCATCGTCTCGCATCACGCCGCCGCGCAGAACGTGCATGTGTGGCGCGTCGTGCGGCGCATCTATCTGGACAGTAGCCTCAAGGCGAGCCCGGAGCGCCTCCTGTTGCAGGACGACGCCCTGCGCAGTGCCGTGGAGGCCGATCTTGTGCAGGGCCTCTGCTTGGGGTCTCCCAAGAGCACGAGCGACGGCCTGTTGGACGCGGCACGCAGCGCCGTCGCGCAGCTCGTCGCGCACGCCGAGGGCGGCGTCGCCGGCGTCCCGGGCCTTGTGCCGGCCATCGCGGCCGCTCTCGATGCGGCGCAGGTGGCCGAGTTCACGGAGCAGGACTGCTTCGTGCTCGCGGCGCCCAAGGGCGTCCTGTCCGAGGTGGGCGTGGCCGCTCTAGAGGACGCCGAGGCGGCGCGCGCCACGGACAAGGCGCGCAAGGGCGGCGCGCCCGGCGGCTCCAAGGCGGCCCAGAAGAAGCCCGACACGCGCTACATGACGGAGGACGAGATCTGGGAGATGAAGGTGCGCGAGGAGCTCGAGGCGAAGCGCGCGGCGGAGCAGTCTGCTGCCGGTGGCGGCGCGGCCCAGGCCGAGCCCACGCGCCTCGAGGACCGCTTCGACGAGAAGACGCTGGCCAAGGCGCTGCAGGCCGAGGACGACCTGCGCGCGCGCATGGCGCCAGTGGCGGCCGCCTCGGCGCAAGCGCTCGAGCTCATCGTGGCGCTCTGCGCCGGGCCCTCGGCGCAGGCCGTGCACCGCGACATGGCGGTCTTCTCGGGCGCCTGCTTTCCTGTGAGCAACGCGCCGCTGGTGGCTGAGAGCATGCGTCGCGTCCTGGCGGCGCTCCTGGCGACGGGCCCCAACGATGCGGCGCGCGCCAACGCCGACGTGCTGGCGGTCGCCCTGCAGATTGCGCTGCGCCAGGACATGCGTCCGGGCTGCCTTGTGCTCGTGGGCGAGGCCTGCCAGGTGCTCTTCTCCGAGGCTTGCCGCCTGGACGAAGAGGGCCTGCACCGCTCGCTCAGTCCGGGGCTCTTGGATCTGGTCTTCCCCGTGCTGCGCTTCGCCGTGCACGGCATGGCCGCGGACCCGGAGCTCCTCGTCCTGTGGGCCACCTTTAACGTGGGCGGCGGAGACGACGATGACGATGATGATGATGACGACGACGACGGCGACAAGCAGGCGGAGGCGGAGGAGAAGAAGGAGAAGAAGACCAAGAAGAAGAAGGATAAGGACGACAAGGATGGCGCCAAGAAGAAGGACGGGACCAAGAAGAAGAAGGACAAGAAGGACAAGTCGAGCGACGCGAACGGCGCCGGCGCCGGTACCGGCGAGGACGCGAACGGGGAGGCCGCCGCCAAGGTCAAGGCCGTGAAGCGCTCCAACCCGTTCCAGGAGTACTTGGACTTCATGCAGTCGCCGGTGGACTCGATCGAGCGTGCCGTGGCGCTCATGGACCTGCACGCTGCCGCGCTGGCCGCCACGGACAAGCTGCGGCTGGAGGCCATGAGCGCACTGCTGCGCGCCTGCTTCGTGCTGCCGGCCGCCACGCCGGCGCCCGCGGACGTGATGCGCCGCGTGTGCCGCGCGCCGCCGCCCCTCACGGACCAGGCGCTCTTCGAGATGCTCATGAGCGAGGACGGCGTCCTGAGCGAGGCGGTCGACGTGCGACGCGCCACACTGTCGGCGCTCGTCGCCGCGAGCGAGACGGAGCATGGCGTGGCGATGGACGCGCATCCGGCGCTCGTGCCGCGCGCGTGGCTTGCGACGGCAGACGAGGACGAGGAGGTGCGCGGCCTGGCGCGCGGCTTGCTGGAGCGCGCGCAGGTGGGATTCCCCAAGACGTACCTGGACGCCTTCGTGCCACTGCTGTCGCACGAGTTTGCGCACGTGCGGCGGCAGGCGGCCAAGGCGCTGGCCAAGGGCGTGGAAGAGCACCCCTCGTCGGGCGAAGCCGCGGTGGAGGCGCTGACCTCGCTGTACGCGAGCGAGCTGCGCGCCGCGGCGGCCGAGGCGGCGGATAGCGCCTCGAACAAGCCCCGTTTTATCGACCGCGACGCGGAGGCCAAGGAGGCCATCAAGCGCGAGCGGCGGCGGCGGCCGCGCCAGGGCGTGGCCACGACGCTGCTGGCGTGCGCCGATGCGGACGGCGAGGGCGGCGTGCTGAGTTCGGCGCAGGCCAAGGCGGCCTTCTCCTTTGTGTGCGACCACGGCCTGCGCGACGCGGACGCGCTGGTGCGCCAGACGTTTCTGGAGGCCGGAATGCAGCTGGTGAATTCGTACGGCAAGCACATGATTGATCAGATGCTCCCCATGCTGGAGCCGCACCTTCGCGAGGAGAAGGACGCCGGCGGCGGCAAGGGCGGCAAGGGCCTGAGCGCGGCGGAGTATCAGGAGTTGGACTGGCAGCGTGAGGGCGCAGTGATTCTGGTGGGCGCTCTGGCCAGTTTTCTGGACAAGGCGGACGACCGCATCCCGCGCATCGTGGAGAGTCTGGTGGACGCGCTCCGCACCCCGAATGAGGCCGTGCAGCTGGCCGCGACGCGGTGCTTGCCGCCGCTCATGAAGACCGCCAAGGTCAAGGAGCGCGGACACGAGTACGTGGATATGCTAATGCTGCGCGCCACACTCATGGCGCCCGCGGCGCCCGCTGCGGCGGACGGCGAGGCTGATGGCGAGGCCGAGGCGGGCGGCCCCTCGTTCGAGCTGGCTAGCAGCGAGCTGGCGCAGTCCTCGTACGCGGAGCGGCGCGGCGCGGCGCTAGGCGTGGGCAGCGTGGTCAAGGGCCTGGGCATCACGGTGCTCAAGAAGAACAACGTCGTGGTGCGCGTCGAGGCGGCGTGCAAGTCTGCGCAGATGGAGGCACGCCAGGGCGGCCTCATGGTGGTGGAGGCGTTGTGCACCTCGCTCGGCATGCTGTTTGAGCCGTACGTGATCAAGGTGCTGCCCTCGATGCTGCAGTGCTTCGCGGACGGCAAGAAGCCCGTGCGGCAGGCCGCGCAGGACGCCTCGCGTGAGATCATGGCCAAGCTGAGCGGGCACGGCGTGAAGCTGATTCTGCCGACGCTGCTGGAGGCCATCGACACGCCGCAGTGGCGCACCAAGCAGGCGGCAATCCGCATGCTGGGTTCCATGGCGTTTTGCGCGCGCAAGCAGCTGGCGGCAGCCCTGCCGCAGGTGGTGCCGACGCTGGTGAGCTCGCTGACCGACACGCACGCCAAGGTGCGCGCCGCCGGCAGCAAGGCGCTCAAGGACATCGGGTCGGTGATCCAGAACCCGGAGATTCAGGCGCTGGTGCCGACGCTGAAGCGCGCGCTGACGCATCCGGACACCAAGACGGCGCCGTGCATCGACGCCCTGCACCGCACGCGGTTCGTGCACATGGTGGATGCGCCGTCGCTGGCGCTCATCGTGCCGGTGCTGGACCGCGGCCTGAACGAGCGTTCGGCCGAGACCAAGAAGCGCGCGGCGCTCATCACGGGCAACATGTGCTCGATGATCTCGGACGTCAAGGCGGTGCTGCCGTACGTGGAGGACCTCATGCCGGTGCTGCGCAAGGTGCTGGTGGACCCGATCCCGGGTGTGCGGTCGACGGCCGCCAAGGCGCTCGGCACGCTGACGAGCGGCCTGGGCGAGGGCCTGCCGGACTTTGCGAACCTGCTGCAGTGGCTTCTGGAAACCTCGCGCAGCGACACCTCGCCGGTGGAGCGCTCGGGCGGCGCCCAGGGCCTCGTGGAGGTCACCGTGGCGCTCGGCGACGAGTTCGCCATGCGCGTGCTGAACGAGAACGTGTTCGCGCTGGCGAACTCGGGCAAGGCGCATGTGCGCGAGGGCGTGGTCTGGGTGATGGTGTTTTTGCCGCCGGTCCTGGGCGTGGAGAAGAACGCCCCGCTTGTGACGCGCGAGCTGCCCATCGTGATCAGCGGCCTGGCGGACGAGTCGGACTTTGTGCGCGACGTCTCGATGCGCGCCGGCCAGGTCATCGTGGAGCAGCACGCCATCGAGCACACGCACATGCTGCTGCCCGTGCTGGAGGACGGCCTCGAGGACGACCAGTGGCGCGTGCGGCAGAGCTCCGTGCATCTGCTTGGCGACCTGCTGTACCGTGTGGGTGGCAGCGCCGAGGCGGTGGCGGCGGCGCGCGAGGCGCGCGAGGCGTACCGCGGCGCGGACGACGAGGACGACGCCGAGGACGAGGACGCCGATAGCGACGCGGACGAGGGCAAGGAGGACGGCGCTGGCGAGGGCCACAAGCAGCAGCACGTGGTGCGCCGCTCGACGGCCGTGGTGGATGCGAACTTCGACGCGAAGCTGGGCAAGGCGCTCGGTGAGGAGAAGCGCAAGGACATCTTGGCGTCCGTCTACCTGCTGCGGTCGGACCGTGCCGCCGTGGTGCGGCAGAGTGCGGTCAAGGTCTGGAAGAACCTGGTGGGCAACACGGGTCGCGCGCTGCGCGAGATCATCAAGCCGCTCATGGACAAGATCGTGAGTGGTCTCTCGGGCGACTCGGATGCGAAGCGTATGACCTCTGGCCACTGCCTGGGCGACATCGTGCGCAAGCTGGGCGAGCGCGTGCTGCCGGACATTCTGCCCATCATTCAGGACGGCTTCAAGAGCGATGATGCGGACGAGCGCGCTGGCATCGCGCTGGGCCTGCTGGCGGTGATCGAGGCGGCGAGCCGCCGCCAGCTGGAGAACGTTGTGAAGCAGCTGCTTCCGGCCGTGCAGAGCGGCCTGAGCGACCCGGACGAGGGTGTGCAGGAGGCGGCGGCCGAGGCCTTTGCGGCGCTGTACAGGCAGATTGGGCCCGTGGCGCTCAATGAGATCGTGCCCAAGCTGCTGTCGGACCTCGAGTCTGCTGGCCTGGACGACGAGGAGGGCGCTCGCGCGCTGGATGGCCTGACCAAGATTTTGGCGCTGCGCAGCCGCGAGATCATGCCGCTGCTGTTGCCCAAGGTTCTGGTCTCGCCCATGAGCCCGTTCCACGCCAAGGCGCTGGGCGCCATTTGCGAGACCATCGCGCCGGTACTGCACCTGTACGTGGACCGCATCCAGACCTTTGTGCTGCGCGAGCTGGTCAAGGGTCACGGCGGGCCGGGCGGCGACAATGAGGAGCACCTCAAGCACGTGTGGGAGGCAACGCGCGCCATGCTGCGCAGCGTGCAGGAGGAGCGCGTGGCGTGGCTCGTGCCGCGCCTGCTGAGCTCGCTAGCGGACTCCAAGTCGGTCGAAGAGAAGCGCGTGCTGGTGGCCATGATTGGCGACTTCTGCGCGGAGACCGAGGCGGACTATGGGGACCACCTGGCGGCCATCATCAAGGAGGTGCTGAAGCGGTTCTCGGACGTGGAGGGCAACGCCGTGCTGCTGCAGCAGTCGTGGCTCTCGCTCTCGTCCGTCTTCTCGGCGACGCCGCAGGAAGCGCTCGTGGGCCAGCTCGACTTTATCCGATCCATGCTAAAGAGCGTGGCCTCGGACGCCAAGTACCGCCTCAAGGACCGCTCCGAGGCGGAGAACTACGTCCTGCCGGGTCTTTGCCTGAACAAGGGCCTGGACCCCTTCCTGCCCATTTATCAGCACGCGCTCATGAACGGATCCGCGGAGCAGCGCGAGAGCGCTGCCGCTGGCCTGGGCGAGCTCGTCGACCTCACGTCGGCCGCCGCGCTCAAGCCCTACGTGATCAAGATCACGGGTCCGCTCATCCGCATCGTGGGTGACCGCTTCCCGTGGCAGGTCAAGGTTGCCATTTTGCGCACGCTCAGCCTGCTCCTGGACAAGGGCGGGCCGTCGCTGCGCCCGTTCCTGCCGCAGCTGCAGACCACCTTTGTGAAGGCGCTCAACAGCGAGCAATCGCGCGTGCGCGACAACGGCACCGCTGCGCTCAAGAAGCTCATCAAGATCGGCACGCGCGTCGACCCGCTTGTCAAGGACCTCAGCAACACGGCTGTGGCCCCGGACACGGACAACGGCGTGCGGCTCTCGGTGCTGGAGGCGCTGGCCGGCGTCATGCGCATCTCGGGCGCCAAGGTCTCGCAGCCCGTCCTGGGCGAGTGCGCCGCCAAGCTTGAGAGCGAGGACGTCCTCTTCCATCGCAGCGCCTCGGTGCGCAAGCAGGCCTGCCTCTGCCTCACGCGCGTGCTGCGCCACGTTGACCAGGGCGAGCAGGCCTTCAAGGTGGCCGTGCGCGCGCGCGTCGACAAGCTGCGCGCCGAGAAGCCCACGGCCGCTGCTTGGGTCGAGGCGCATACCGCCTGCATGCTCGCTGGCGCCGCCGCGGGCGCCTGCCCGAGCCTGCTACTCGCCTCTGATGGCGCTGCGAATTGGTTCCTGTCCGTCGTCTCGGACTCCTGGACCCAGGGGCTCGACCTCAACCTCCCGGCCCTGGCCGACGAGGCCGTCGACGCCGCTGCCGCCTGGCTCGGCGCCGCTGCCTCCGCAGACGACGACCCCAACAAGGCTGTCACCGACAAGGTCGTTGACCTTCTGCTCGCCGGCATCCAGGCCAAGCAGGCCGACACGCGCGTGCGCGCGCTGCACGGCCTCGCGCGCGCCTCGCGCCGCAACCACGCGCTCCTCATGAGCTACGCCAATCGCCTGGCACCTGCCGCGCTGGCGGCCGTCAAGGACTCCAAGCCTCAGGTTACGGACGCCGCCAACCAGGCTCTCCTGGTGCTCACCCAGGTCCGCACCAACCCGGACACTCTTGCCGCCCTCATCAAGCGCCTCTCCTCACCCTCGGTCGGCCGCAACCTCGGCGAGTATTGCCGCAAGTCTCTCGTCCAAGTCGACGAGGATCCCACTGCCTACGGCGCTGACGAGGACGATATCTGATGATGATGACGTGTGGCTGGACTGCTGCACTGGCATTGCACTGCACTGCACTTTTTGTGAGCAACAAGTGACCTCATTTCTTTACAGTCCTCTTGTTGAGGCCTAACCTTAGGCCCTTGCGTACTGCTTGCATGCCCGGCGGACTCTTCTTGTCAAGCCCCGCTGGGCGCTGGACTCTTGTGCAAGGAGTTGGTAGTCAGCAGACGACTCCTTTACTCTTGAGCCCCCAGTAGTCTACCACTACGCAAGAGAGTCTTGTATAACAATGCTTGGTAGACGGTAGGCCTAGACGCTGGACTCTTGTCTCCTTCACATTGCGTAGTGGAGCCCCCAGTCCTGTGAGACCCTAGTCTACCACTTGTAACAATGCTTGGTAGTCTGTAGACTCCATTGCATTTACTCTTGAGCCCCAAATCGTGAGACCCTTGTCTACCACTACGCAAGAGAGTCTTGTATAACAATGCTTGGTGGTCGGTAGACGCTGGACTCTTGTCTCTGGAGCCCCCAGTTCTGTGAGACCCTAGTCTACCACTTGTAACAACGCTTGGTAGTCAGTAGACCCAACAACATTTACTCTTGAGCCCCCAAATCGTGAGACCCTTGTCTACCAGTCTTGTGACCCTCGTCACAGAAATGTGCTGTCTCGCGCAAGGCCGTCTCGACTCTCTGCTGATCTTCTGCTCGCTTGGAAGCGTTGCCTCTCCACGACGCCGAGGCCCTCTTACAAGTGTTACAAGTCCTTACAAGTCAGTACACGCAGCATCTTACAAGCACCGCCGTCGCTGCCGAACGTGCCGCAGCAAGACGATCGCAAGAACGCACGCGGCCTGCCGCCTCCAGGCCGCCCGGCGCTGCCCGCGCGCGACCTCGCCCCGCCTCGCTCCCCTCCCTCTCCTCGCGGCGCTGCAGTCCATTTCGGCCGCCAGCCCCTCGTCCTCCTCCGCCTCCGTGTGGCTCACGGCGACCAGGCCGGTGGGCTCCTGCAGACCGCTGCAGCAGAGCCCCAGCCAGGGCCCCGCGGCGTACCAGGCCCTGCGCTGCGGCCTCGCGCCCGCGCGGGCTCTGCGGCGCGGCGGCGGCAGGCCTTGCGCGCGCGGGGCCCGCGTACAAGCGCCCCGCGCGGGCGCGGGGGCGCGCAGGGGCGCGGGGCCCGAGCGCCCGGGCCCCGCGCGGCGCCGGGCCCCTGTAGGCGGGCGCAGCGCGCCGCGCCCGCCGCGCGCCGCGCGCAGCGTGGGGCCCGCGCGCGACCCGCAGGCGCCGCGCGGGCGCGCCGTAGGTTGGCTTGGGCCGCGGAGCGCAGCGAGCGCGCCCGCAGACCTGTACAGCATGTTGTGCAGCTCGTAGAGCCTTGTGCAGCGCGCTGCTGTGTGCCTGTACAAGAGCCCCGGCGCCCCCACGCGGAGCTGCGCCGCGGTCGCGCTGCTGCGCGGGCAAGGGCGCCAAGCGCGGGGCTGCGCGGGGCCCTCGCGCGCGCGCAGGCGGGCTGCCGGCGCGCAGCCCCGCGCAGCCCCGCGTAGACCTGCGTGGCCCCGCGTGGCCTCGAGGGCGGCGATGGGCGCGCGTAGCACGTGCAGGTCCGACTTTGGGAATATCGCAGCACGTAGGGCTCAGTAGGGTCTGTAAGGCACTTGGGGCAGGACCAGACCGCGCGGGGGGCGCCAGGATGCGCCAGGAGGCGCGGCCGGCGGTATGGCGCCGCGCCTTGAGCGTTTGTGTTGCTGCTTGTACAAGCAGTCCTGGCACCGCAGATGGGGTCTGACGGGCCATCTCATCTAGGAGAACGTGGTGGGCTGCTGGGGCATGTTCTGCAAGAGCTCGCGGCTGTGTTTGAGGCTGCTGTACGCGCGCGGTTTTGGACGAGTGACGGACTGGGTGGGCGCCGAAGAACGGCACGCCGGCCAGCGCGCTGCAAGCGCGGCTCGCGTGCGATCGGGCGCGGAGGAAGGTCGTCGCCCGCCTGGGCCCTGCGAGCAAGGGGATACCAGTGCGAGCGCAATGGCGGGGCACTGGAGCGAGCCTTTTCTGGATACAGAGAGCACGGGGCAAGTAGGGAGGGACCGCGACAGCGCCGTGATTAGTCGCTCACATGCCATGCGCATGGGCGACCGGCGCAGTAGTTCTTGAAGAACCTCTTCGTCACGGGCGACAACGTGCATGGATGGGCAAGAACGGGAGCGTCACGCCGGCGAAGGACGGAAACTGGGGCGCGATGAATGCCGACGCTGTGAACACTCACTGTCAGGCCGCCCTGCTGACCTTGCGGCCGTCTCGTCTCGCAGCGCAGCGCAGCGCCGCGACCTCCACCGCGCTTGACTGGATTGTGGGCAAGACAGGCACAAGATGAGCCTCAAGTTGCACACGGGCGCAAGAGCACATGAAGTAATCCGTTGTTGTTCGTAGTAGCCCGACAGTGAGGCGATGGAGGCAGACTGCGCGAGGCATGCATGCATCACTTGGTCTTGACGGTAGTGGTCCAGTTGGAGGGCGCGAGCAGGATGAGCTTGCTGGCCTCTTCAAAGGTAAGACGCGCCTTGAGCACGTCGCGCGCAACGTCGAGGCACTCGCTGGCATTGCAGGTGAGGATGCCGACGACAATGTTATTGCGGAGATAAAAGACGAGGCCGCGATTGTAGTCCGTAGTGCGCGTGGGCTTGCCGGTGGCCTCGTTGCGCTTGGCCAGCCAGGTGCCGACGGTGGGAAGGTTCGAGTTGATGTCGCCGACGGCCTCAAAGGAGAGGCCGACGTTGGGCAGCACGAAGCGAAACGAGGGCTGGTGCATGTAGCGCTGCAAGCGGCCGCTCTCGGACACCATGTTCTGGCCGGCGAGCAGGCCGGAGTTGAGCGCGTTGTCGTAGGAGTCGTTGCGGCGGCGGCGGTGCAGCGAGGCGTCGTAGTAGGAGGCGGCGCTGCCCGCCACGAAGAGGCCGTCGTAGGCTTCGAGCGACGGGTTGACCATGATGCCTCCATTCCGAGTGTCAAGCTCCAAGTCGCTGGAGCGAGCCACATCGACGTTCGGGTCCACGTTGGTGCTGGCGAGCACCACCAGGTCCGCGTCGAAGAACTCCTTGTCGGTGCCGCGCATGAGCGTGACGCTGACGCGCTCCTCGGCTTCACTGTCGCTCTGCGCGCCACCGCTGGCTCCCTCGTCCTCCTCGTCATCGTCCTCCTCGTCAGAGCTGCTCTGGGAGCGCGCGGCAGCGGCCGCCGCGGCAGCCGCCGCGGCCGCGGGCGCCTCGCTGCGGGACACGCCGCTCACCAGGACGTCTTGCTTGCGCTCGAGCCCCTGGCTCTCGAGAATGCCTGAGAGGTGTGCGCAGAGGTAGTCGGGGAAGTACTGCTGCAGCGCGATGGCCTCGACATAGGCTTGCACAATACGGTTTGGCTTGGCCAGGTCCTGGTTGAGGCTGAGCAAGGCGGCCGAGATGCTCGTGCCAAGAAAGCCGCCGCCCACCACGAGGACGGTCTTGCCGCCCTTGCTCACAGCCGAGTAAAGGTCGTCGAAGTCCTGCGAATCTCGCAGCGTGTTGATGCGGTCGCGCAGCAGGTACGAGATGCTCGACTTGAGTACATACAGCTCGCGCGGCTTGCCGGGCGGCGCCAGCAGGCACTTGTCGTACGAGAGCATGCTACCGTCCGAGAGCGAGATGGTCTTGTCCTCGGCGTTCACCGAGAGCCCGCCCGGCGCCTCCACGAGCAGCGAGATGGCCGCGGCGTGCGCCTTGTCGCCGCCGGAGCCCGCCGCGCCGCCGGCGCCCATGGCGCCGCCGCGCGTCGACCACTTGCGCAGCCCGGTGCCCAGCACCTCGGTGCGCTCGTCCGTGTCCAGCTTGCACGCGATGTGCCGGCGCCAGTCGTTGTAGACGTCGTACAGCACGTCTGGGAGCGGGTCCTGGAAGGTGTCCACGTCGATGCGCGGCATGTGGTGCTCCTCGGAGATGAGCAAGATGGTCGACTTGGGCCTCGACTGCCGGATCGCCTCCAGCGCCGTGTACGCAGCCGTGCCGGACCCGATAATGACAAAGTCGTAGTGGACCTGGCCCACCAGCTTCTTCGGCCTGCTGTTGATCCTCCGTCTGGGCATCATGCCGTCCACCATCTCCATGTGCTGCGCCTCATCCATGCGCGCGCTGTCCTCGCCCGCCGACGCCTCCGCCAGCGCCAGCGCCGTGAGCACGGCGCCGGCGGCCGCAGCGGCGGCCGCTACCGTCGTCCTCCGTCGCGTCCCGGACGAGCCCGCCCCCGATCGTAGAGCGCGCCTCGGCGTCGCGCTGCACAGCATCCTCCTTGCCGCCACCGCCTTCGTCGTCGTCGTCGCCGCCGCCGCCGCCGTCGCTGCAGCCGCCGTGCGCGCGCCGGCCAGCCGCGCGGTCACGGCGCCGGCCAAGCCCCAGCCCATCATGCTCGCTCCGCGCCGCCTCCGCCTGCGCGTCAGCGCCGCGCGGGCCAGCACGGGACCGCCGCGCCGCCGCGGGCTGCGCCGCACCGCACCGCGCCGCGGCGCCGCGCCGCACGCGCGCGCGAGCCGGGGCTGGACTTGGGGTTCTGCCGCCGCGCCGCCGCCGCCGTCGTCCGGCCGCGCCACGCCCCGCCCGCCCGCCCGCGCGCCC
>JABLUY010000380.1:0-23884 GCA_013306675.1 Thraustochytrium sp. TN22 | reverse complement strand
CACAGGTCAGCGCCGCCGCGCGAGGGCGACGAGAAGCTCGGGAGTCACGACGGAGACCGCTTGTTTCTGACAGAGAGCGCGCTTCAAGTTCTTTCGCCCACGGGCAGGAGGACGACGACTCGGAGGACGAGCACGCGGAGAACCGCGCGGCGGAGCGCCACAGGTCAGCGCTTCTTCGCCCCAAGTCGGCAGCCGAGGGCGACGAGAAGCTCAGGAGTCACGACGGAGACCGCTTGTTTCTGAAAGAGAGCGCGCTTCAAGTTCTTCGCCCACGGGCAGGAGGACGACGACTCGGAGGACGAGCACGCGAAGAACCGCGCGACGGAGCGCCACAGGTCAGCGCCGCCGCGCGAGGGCGACGAGAAGCTCGGGAGTCACGACGGAGACCGCTTGTTTCTGACAGAGAGCGCGCTTCAAGTTCTTTCGCCCACGGGCAGGAGGACGACGACTCGGAGGACGAGCACGCGGAGAACCGCGCGGCGGAGCGCCACAGGTCAGCGCTTCTTCGCCCCAAGTCGGCAGCCGAGGGCGACGAGAAGCTCAGGAGTCACGACGGAGACCGCTTGTTTCTGACAGAGAGCGCGCTTCAAGTTCTTCGCCCACAGGCAGGAGGACGACGACTCGGAGGACGAGCACGCGGAGAACCGCGCGACGGAGCGCCACAGGTCAGCGCCGCCGCGCGAGGGCGACGAGAAGCTCGGGAGTCACGACGGAGTCCGCTTGTTTCAAGCCCAGGGGCGAGCTCTGAGCTGAGAACGAGGTCAAGGCAGAGAGGCGCAGGCGCCCAAAGTTTGAGGACGACGAGAAACACAGAACTCACGACGTGGACGTGCGTGGACCACCAGCAGGAGTATGCCTGCCAGGAAGATGGGGTGTAGCTTCACGGCGAGTGACGTCACCGCCACTGCGCTTCTTCGTCTTGTTGTGGGCTTGTTGCATGCGCTTGAACAGGGGCCTCGACGAGGACCACTGGCAGGACAAGTTCAAGAGCATGATGTCTGCACCGCTGCACTTCTTCGCGTTCTTGTACGTCGCCCAGGCGCAGAAACGACGAGAAGCACCGAGAACGCGTCCCCCCAAGTATGACTGCGTGTGACTTTAGCTGCCTTTGCGTTGTTCAATGGACGAGCGCGGTCACGACGCATCACCGACGAGGACAGCAACAAGGCCGACAGAATGAGCTGAGGCCAGAACGAGGCCAGGGGAGCGAGAAGGCCTTCGTCGAGCGACGTACCCGCTCGGCGGAGAGCGAGAAAGAAGTAAAGCAAAGGCTTGATTCCTGCCTTTTTCACCGCCAACCTGCGTGCGTGTGGCCTGCCGCGGCCAGACCGCACCGAGGCTGCAGCAGACCGCACCGAGGCTGCGGCAGGCCCGCGCCGAGCCCGCGCCGGCCTGCGCCGAGGGCTGGTCGGAGCCCGCGAGTCGTGCGCGCCGCACGCGCACAAGAGCCCGGCCGGCGGGCTGGCCAGGCTGCGACAATGATGAGGGCGGCAGCGTCGAGGAGTGCTGCTCGCACGCTGTGCAGCACGAGCGGCGAGCTGGCGGAGGTGAAGCGTCCGATGATGGACGTTGTCCGGCACGGACGCGGCGACGGCGTGGTGATCCTGGACGTTGGCGGCAAGGAGTTCCGCACGCTGCGCAGCACGATCGCGCTCAACCAGGTGCTGGCCGAGTACGTGGTGCGCGCCGAGGCGAACCGCGAGGTCGTGAACGACAAGATCTTCGTGGACCGTGACCCAACGCACTTTGGGCTGATCCTGACGTACTTGCGGAACCAGGCCGAGGGCCTCTCGCACACGCAGCCCGCTCTGCGCAAGCTGCTGGGCGCGGAGAAGTCGCAAAAGTTTGAGTCGTACGTGCAGCTGCCCAAGGACCCGAACCAGCTGCGCGATGTCTTCATGGAGGCGCGGCACTACCGCATCCCAGACCTCGAGTCGCAAATCTGCGGCGCCAGCAGCATGGCACAGCTGGCCTCCGTCTTCAGCGGCGGTACCACCAACCCGTTCGACCTGGCCAACAGGCTCATCACAGCTGCCCGCAACGCTGCCCTTGTGGCTGGCAGCTTTGCCACGGCCGGCCTCACCTACTTCCAGGGCACGCAGATTGTCACGACGCTCTTTCGCAAGCCAGAGTCGAGCGTGTCCGCCAAGTCATCGGACGCCGGCAGCGATGACGCCGACTCGGAATCGTTTGGAAAAGGCGTCGTCACCGTGACCTAGAACTCCATTGTTGCCTGGCAATTCCACGCAAGAAACATCTTGACAGCATATCCATGCAAGACGAAGACCTGAATGGGCAAGTATCTCTTGCTCCTCGGCCGCGGTCATTCTGGTTCGTGCGAGGTTCTTGCCATCACCGACCTGCCCTCTACGCCTCCACCGTCTCTGGTGGCAGCACTTACAGTTAGCCTCGCTGCAAGTCCCCCGGGCCTTTGAGACCACCAGTTGTCGGTTGATCCCTCGCTTGCATTGCTCTGTGGTTCTTTTGGTTCCTCTTGGTTTTTCCGCCTGGCGGCGCCGAGTCTCAGCGCCGCACTGCTCAGCGCAAGCAGAACCTGAACGAGATCGTGGTCGTGGCGAGCGTGGCGAGAGCTACCGCGCGCAAGAGGGGTCTTGTCGCGCGGCGGGTCGTGGCGCGGTGGCGTTGCCGCCGGCAGACTGCCTCGAGCGCACGCGCACGTCGGCCTCGCGAGGGCGAGGGCGAGAAAAGCATTGCAGCGCCGCGCGACGCTCGTGACGCTCAGGGACAGCCGGGCGCTCGGCGGCGTGCTAGCTAGCTAGCTAGACTTCGAGGCAGACTCGCTCGCGCCGCTGCAAGCATGAGGGCGGCGGCAGTGAAGACGGCTGCTCGCAGGCTCTGCACCACGAGCACGAGCAGCAGCGGCGAGGTGGCGGAGGTGAAGCGACCGATTATGGACGTGGTCCGGCACGGGCGTGGCGACGGCGTGGTGGTGCTGGATGTGGGCGGCAAGGACTTCCGCACGCTGCGCAGCACGGTCGCACTCAACGAAGTGCTGGCCGACTACGTGGTGCGCGCCGAGGCCAACCGCGAGCTCGTCAACGACAAGGTCTTCGTGGACCGGGACCCGACCCACTTCGGACTCATCCTGACCTACCTACGCAACGAGGCCGTGGGCCTCTCGAATAAGCAGCCGGCACTGCGCAAACTGCTGGGCTCAGACAACTCGCAAAAGTTCGAGGCGTACGTGCAGCTGCCCAAGGACCCGGACCAGCTGCGCGACCTCGTGATGGAGGCCCGGCACTATCGCATCTCGGGGCTCGAGACGCAGATCTACAATGCCAGCAGCATGGCGAACGTGGCATCCTGGTTTAGCGGCGGCAAGGCCAACCCGTTTGACGCGGCCAACAAGTTCATTACCGGCGTGCGCAACGCCGCCCTCGTGTTCGGCAGTTTTGCTACAGCCGGGCTCACCTACTTTCAAGGTTCGCAGATTGTCACAACGCTCTTTGGTAGCCCAGAGTCGAAGGCCGCCGCCAAAGCGTCGAGTGCCGGGCCCTCTGATGGCTCGGAGTCCTCTAGTAGCGCCAATGCGGGCACCGGTGCATCCGATGCCCCCGCCCTCGCCTAAGGAAGGCTCTTCATTTTTCTCCCTTTGATGCCCGCCTTGGGATTGATGCCGACGATGGAGTGTTGAACACGCCGAGCCCGCCGCCTCCCGCGACCATTTCCTCGAGCTCGCTCCGTGCGTGCCAAGCTTGTGCCACGCACGTGCCGCACAGGGTCGCCGTCGCCGAGGAGCCCAAGCTCTCTAGTAGAGCGCTAGAGCTCGAGCTCGAGTCGCTGGCGGCGCGACGGCGCGAAGACGACGTTGCAGACAGCGGCGCGCGGCGCGCGGCGCGGCATGGCGGCGATGGCCAGCGCCGCGAGCGCGGCGCTAAGCGCGGCGCTGAGCGAGGCGGAGCACGCGGAATGGACGGCCATCGCGGCCGAGGAGGCGGCGCTGCCCAAGCCCGCCAAGGGCCGCAAGCCGGACCCGGAGGTGGTGGCGAAGATCAAGGCGGCACGCGCTCGCAAGAAGGCCTTTCTGGAGGCGCTGCCCGAGGCCAAGCGCGACGCGCTCACCGGCCAGGGCGCGCAGCAGAAGCAGCAGCAGGAGCAGCAGAAGCAGCAGGCGCGAGCCAAGGACGACCCGGAGCGCGCGCGGCGCGAGCATCAGGCGCGCGTGGAAGCCCTGCGCGAGTTTCAGGTGCGCGACGAGGCTGGCGCAGGCTGCGAGCTCGTGGACATTGGCATCAATATCCACGGGCGCTTCAAGCGCGGCGAGATCGAGGAGCAGCTGGAGCGCGCTGCGGCGGCAGGCGTGGGGCGCGCCGTGCTAACCGGGTGCTCGCTCAAAAGCTCGCGGCAGGGCCTGGCGCTCTGCCGCGCGTGGCACGGGCACGCACCAGCGGACAAGGGGCCGTACCCTCCGGCCGGCGCGACGCCGCTGCGCCTCTACGCGACCGTCGGCGTGCACCCGCACGACGCCAAGACCATCGTGGATGCTTCGGGCGCCGTGGACCCGGGCAAGCTGGCTGAGCTGCGCGAGATGGCTGCCAGCCCCTTTTGTGTCAGCCTGGGCGAGTGCGGCCTCGACTATGACCGCATGTTCTCGCCCATGGACGTGCAGCAGACCGTCTTTGACGCGCAGGTGGCGCTGGCCGCCGACCTGCAGCGCCCGCTCTTTGTGCACCTGCGCGAGCGCGACGCCGACAAAGGCGAGCCGCTTGGCGCTGTGCAGCACGCGGCCGACATTCTGGCTCGCTACGCGGACCGCCTCGACGCCTCTCGCGTCTGCGTGCACTGCTTTACGGGCGACGTCAAC
This sequence comes from Thraustochytrium sp. TN22, assembly GCA_013306675.1. NCBI lineage: Eukaryota > Bigyra > Thraustochytrida > Thraustochytriidae > Thraustochytrium > Thraustochytrium sp. TN22. The sequence goes on along the minus strand of JABLUY010000380.1, from coordinate 19,059 downwards.
GACCTGCTCGCTGTCACCTCGCGTGGCTACTGCATTGGCCTCACAGGCTACGTAGGCATGGCCAAGCGCGCTGCCGGCACCGGGACGCTCGACGCCATCGCCGACGAGGCGCGCCTCCCGCTGGACCGCTTGCTCATCGAAACGGACTCGCCCTTTATGCGGCCGGACAAGACCTGGTTTCCTGACGCCACGGGCTTTCGCAAGGCGCGCAACAACGAGCCGGCCGCCATGGCTGCCGTCTGCCGCGCCGTGGCTGCTGCATATGCCGGGGGGCGCTACTCGGCGGCCGACATTGCCCGCCACACGACGGCCAACGCTGAGCGCTTTTTTGCCTTTCAGGACGCAGACGCGCGAATTGACGCCTAATCAACGATTGCTCTCTGTACTTGCGTGTCCGCCTTGATTGCTTGATGTGGCAAGAACAAAGCAAAAGACAAAGAAGATTATGTTACAAATGTTGACGGGGCACGCTTGGCGCCCCCGCACCTGATAGCGATCGTCGGGTCCAATCGGCTCGGCTCAGATTCAGACTCAAGCTCAGGCTCAGAGAGGCGCTCGTGCCCGGGGCCAGGTGCTGCGCGCGGGCGCGGTCGTAGAAGTCTGTCGCTCGCGTGAGGATGGCCCTCACTGTCAGCGCGCCCAGGCATCGTCCTCGCACTCCCTCATGACAACGTAGCTGAGGAAGAGGAGCATGACAAGCCCGAGGTCGACCCTGGACTCGTCGCAACTCTGCACAACGAGGGAGGAGCCGATGAACTCGCGGTCGGCGGACTGCGGCTGGTTCTGGATGGTGGCCACCGTGTTGCCGGCCTCGTCCGTGATGTTGCACTGCAGAAAGGGGCCGAAGCACATGTCGCCCCCCATCTTGAGCGAATAGCGGCCGCCGAAGCCGACGCCCTCGAGAGCGCCAGAGACTCCCCAACAGGAGCGCTCCCAGTTCGGACCCGTGACAGCGAAGCTCTTGTTGTAGCTGCTGCGGAAGGTGAGCTGGAGTTCCTCGTCGTCGTCGCTGCGCGCGCGCAGCAGCGACAAGACGCTCTGGCCGTGCGCGTTGAGCACCTCCGCCGGCTGGTCCCTGTCCTGCTCAATATGCAGCGTGAGCACGTGGTTCTTCGTCATGGTCCTCACGTTGTACCCGGGCTCGTTGCCCAGGCGCCGGTAGCACCTGTACCTCTCTCCGGGCACAACCAGGCCCATGAGCAGGCCTAGTGCGTCGTCCTTGCTCTCCGACGCCGCAACGATGCGCGCCACGGGCACGTTCACGCCCTCCGCCGGGTCACCCATAGGGTCCCAGTCCATGCTGTGCACAGCGGTCGTCATGGCGGCGTCCACGGCCCGCGCGGTCGGCAGGTCCCACGAGCGTCGCGTGTTGGCCAGCTCCAGCCCGTCCTCCTCCGGCTCCTCCTCCAGCTCCTCCTCCGCCTCTCGCTCGCGTTGCAGGTCTGCCATCGCGCTCGATCGCGCGCCGCGCGGTCCCCCGCGCCTCCGCAGCCCGGGTGCGGAAAAAGCGCCGCCTCGCCTACCCCAGCTTCCGTGACCAGCGCAGTGCGCCAGCAGTGCGCCAGCCGTGCGCCAGGGCGTACTAAGATGCGGCCGATGACGCCGTGTCCAACCACGGGCCAAGCCTCCAAGGGTGCGGGTTGGGCCACGGCGAATCGCTGGTGGTGGTGCTGCTGAGGCTGCGGCTGCTGCAGATTCGCCCAGTGGCGGTGGCCGAGCAGGTGCTCCGGGTTGTCCTGCCAGCTAGTAGCTCCTAGCTAGCTCGAGAGAGCGAGCGAGCGAGGGCAAGGGGGCGGGTCGCAAAGCGTCTTGTCGAGCTGCCCGAGAGCGGCCGAGACGCTGTGCTCAGACTCGCAGGCTCACGCAACGCCGGTTCGTTGCGGGCCGGACCGGGATCTATCTGTAAAAGGGGAAGTTGCAGGACCCAAAACACAGGCGAACCAGACGCTGGAGGGCTTCAGCTACGTGGGCGCGGAGGCCGCGTACTGGGTGGACGGGAGCTTGGAGGAGCGCGCCGCTGCGCGCGTGAGAACTTAGAAGAGATCAGATGCGGGCAGATGCGGTCCCTCCTCCTACGGCGCGGCGTGAGCTTGCCCTGGTCAGAGCAGGCGCCTGAACCTGGTAGCCAAGCACACGGCACGCGCGACCACTGATGAGAACTGCGCGGCACGGCGAGGTCGCGTCAGCCCAAGTCCGGGCTGGCACGGGCTCGGCGGCCTGCCACTGGCTGCGACGACCCTGCCAGGTCCGCTGGACCTGCCTAGTACGTGCGCGCGCGCCGCCCGCCGCTCCACGCCCACTCTACGTAGAAGTAGCACGCAAAGAAAAGACGACGTCCTCCGCTCCGCCGCCGCGCTCGTTCTAGATTCCTTCGCAGCCCCGGGCTCGCAGATCGAGGTCTGCCACTCTTGCGCGCGCACCGCGACCTCGGGCGAGCTGTCGCGAGCGCCCGCGCGGAGGCACTCCCAGGTTTTTGCTTTGCCTGAGACGCCACGCGCCAGGAACTTGCCCCAGGTGCACCAGACCCGGCTCCGCGAAGCCACGTCATAAGCATGTCTCCCGGGTCCGGTGCGAGGGTGCGGGCGGCAGCTCCGTGGCCTTGGTCGAGAAGGCCGTGGCCGGCCTCTTCTTCTAGTAGCTAGCGGGCTGACCCTCGAAGATCGCCGCGGACGACGGCCTTGGCGATCACACCGAGCCAAGGGGGTGGTCTGAGCTGGGATCGAGACGCCAGCCGCTGGCTCGAGCGCAAAGGCCGCTTCCACGCGGGGCGGGTCGGGACATCTGCCAAAGAGGGGACCCTCAGGACGGCACGCTTGCCATCGCCGTGCGGGGAACACACCGCATCAAAGGACGCGAGCTTGCGCTTGAATGCCTGGCTGCTCGACAACGAGCTGAGGAAAAGTCTTGCGATTGCAGTGGAGTGTTGCGAGCGCGAGCAGCCGACAAGGACAAGCCAGGGACCTTGAAGTGGGAGTGAGAGCGCGGCGCAGCTTCGGGCAACGGCGCCCGCGTTGCACTTGCAGCCCGCGCCGTGCTGGAGCAGCGGCGCGTCATGGTCCAGCGAGGGGCGGGGCCCACGAAAATGAATACCGTGTGTTCTACACGAGCTGGATCACATTTGCAATCTCAGCCCCGCAAGGTCCCCGTCTCCGCGAAACGGGCCAGCGCTCGACTGCGAGCAGCCGGACTGGAGCTCGGCCTCGGCTAACCAACGATTGGGGCTCGGCTAACGCCAGCCAGACAGCTCGGCCATGGCCAGCCACGGCAGGCCAGGACTCAGCCCCAACCAGCCATGCCGACCAGCCGAAGCGAGTTGCCAGGCTAGACTCGAGCGATCAGGCGTCGCTCAAGAGGTTGCAACGACGCAGCCGAGCCGAGCTCACGAGGCCTTGCCATGCGCCGCGGCTATGCAATGCGAGGCCTCAAGCTCGAGCAGAGGTCAAGCCTTGATGTGATTGCGCAGCAGTGCTTGAGCAGCGGTCAAGCCTCGATGTGGGTGCGCTGCAGCGCTTGTGCAGCGGGCGAGCCTCGGTGCGATTGCGCTGCATCGCGTGCCACCGACGCAGAGCTCGTCAACGGCCGGGCCAAGCACCCTGGCACTCACACTCTTGTCCCGACCATTGATCCGACGGCCCGCGGCCGCCTCGCTTTCCCGGAAAGTCTCTTAGAGCTCACTCACCCCCGGCCGTGCTGGACTACGGAGGCGTCTCAGGCAATTGCAAGGCAGCCACTACACTACCCGAGCTAGCCGGGAATCTCCCAGCAAAGCTCCTTGAACGCCGCGTGTTCGAGCAGCGTTCTGTGAAGCCAAGCTTGCAAGTGTGTGTGTGCGCGCGCGGCCACGAAATCCGAGTTGGTGGGTCCTGGGCTGGCAGTGTCCGATGTGGCCGTCCTGCGCTCCACGACACGAGTCGCGATCAGTTTACGAACGATGAAGTTTTCGCGGCTCGGTGCGGGCCCGCTTGGTGCGACTGGCGCGGGCCGCGCGGCCGCAGCTCGTCTTCGTTCGTCACTGAAACTACCTTCTGTACACGACTTTTGATTTAGAATTCGCTAGCTAGCTAGCCACTCTCTCTAGCTAGCTCTAACTAGCTAACTAGAGCCAGAGGTAGGCCTCTGCGCGACGCCATGCGATCGCGGTGCGTGCTCCAGTTCACAACGACGCTACGTCGCATCTGCAAGCTGCACAGCATCGGTTCACCTTACTGTCACGAAGCGCCCCTCCGTCCCTCATGTCGCGTGACTGTCACTCCGGGTCTGGTTTGCTTTGGTCTGGCAAACGCTCAATTTTAAAGGCAAAGGCGGCGCCTGCCGAGCTTTCCCCTGTTACAACCACTTCGCTTAGTACACACCTGCCCCACAGTGGAGGGGCGCGGGCTCGCAAAAGATGGACACGCGTCCTCCATCCTGATGCGCCAGCCCAGGCGCGCGCGCTCGAGCTCTCGCGCTGCAAACGCAAGCCCCCGCTGTGCGTGCGCCGTGCGCGCGTGCGTGCGTGCGTGCGTGCGTGCGTCCGTGCGTGCGCGCGCGCGCGCGCATTGCGTGTGAGTGCGTGCTTGTGTGCGCTCGCTGGCACTGCTTGATTGCAAGCGCGCAGCATGGCGCCACCGCGACTGGCGCCGCTGACCTTGGAGAACAGCGCGCGCGGCGGCGCGGGCGCGACGAGCGCAACGCCGCGCTTAGAGGACGCCCTGGTGAGGTTCGCACTGGACAAGGCCAAGGCAGTGCAGGACCCGCGGTTCGCATCGCACAAGGCGATCGCGCGCAAGTACGCGGGCTTCGTGGAGGCGAGCGAGCAGCGCGAGACGCAGCCGCTCTTCAAGGTGCGCATCTTCTACGACACGCGCTCGTACGTGTGCCGCGACGTGCCGAGCGAAAAGCCGGGCGCGCTGCGACTCATTTTCGAGTACTACTCACGGCTGCTGACGCCGAACGCGGTCAACACGGGGCTGACGGACGCGAACGCACCGCTCACGCTGGAGCTGATCCAGGTAGCGAACAACACGGTCTCGCTGACGGAGCTCATGACGTTCGCGAGCAATTATGGCCTGGTGCCGGCCATCGTGAGCCAGGCCGGACTGCACTTCGCCTGGCAGAGGCAGCGGCGCGCGCGGCGCAACGACCACGCGACGGAGCTGGACTACGCCGCTTTCGTGGAAGTTCTGGCGCGCTGCGCGCTCATCGCCTTTAAGGGAGACCCCAAGGGCCGCGTGGAGCAGCTCGTAAACTACATGGACCTTCGCAACACGCCCAAGCACGTAGCAATCCTGGAGGCGCTCGAGAAGACGCGCAATGGCAAACACCGCCCCACCAAGAACATCCGCCACGCCCCAGTCTCCCTGGACGACCCGACCAGCAAAAGTCCTGCGGAGCGCCGCCGCTCCAGCACCGGCAGTGCATCGTCCGGGGCCAGCGCGGCCGCCGCCATTCGCATGGTGTCCAACAAGAAGAAGCGTTGGTCGCGCATCAGCCTGGATGCGGATCCGCATTGGCCGTACGGCAAGGACGGCGGCGCTGCCGTGGCGCTCTCGTTGGACGACCTGCCGTCCTTTGAGGACGACCCTGCGCGCCAGCACCGCAAGCAGTTCTGGCTAGCGGACGAGCTGTGGGACCCAGAGCTCCTGGAACTGCTCGCGCCGTACGAGTTTGAAAGTCATCGCAAGCGCTGGCTACCGTTTCATGGCGAGGCACTAGATATGGGCGTCCTGGTCCGTGGCTCGAGCCACTCGTTCCGCATCATCGTGCAGAACACCTGCCCGTTCACCACCCACCTCGCCATCTCCATCCATGGGCTGCCGGGCGTGGAGATTTACTTGGATCCGCGCGAGATGGCTGTCGGCCTAGAGCGCGAGGCGCTGGTGCGCGTCTCGTGCGAGCGCTCGGCCGAGCACCTCGGCAACCTGCGCGTCAAGATGCTCGACAGCGAAGACCAGGTCGTGCAGGCGCGCGACATCCCGGTGTACTGCAACATCGTGGACTCCGAGGCGGACCGCGACGCTGTCCTGGCAGCATCCCCGCTTCTTCGCCGTGCAACCCAAGACCTCGGGCTACTCGACCCGAATACCGGCGGCCATGCGTCAGCGGCGGGCCCACGCCAGGCGTGGGGCAGCAGCGACGGCAACGGTGGCAGGGGCGGGAGCGGTGCTGAAGTTGAGGCTGCGGCAGTGGCTGCCTTCGCGGCGGCGCGCGCGCCGACGCCCAGTAGGTCGCCGCACAACCGTCGTTCGCAGAAGGGTCCTTGCGTTGTGGCGCTGGCACTACCTTCGCCCAAGAAGCGCATCCAAGCCGCGCATGAGGCTGACTTCGAGCGCCGTCCGCTCCCGGTCTCGCTGACTGCGTCAACGTCGGCGCTCGCGCCGACAAGCCTTGCATCACGTCGAGCCAATCTCAGCCATGCGCATGCTTCGTGGCGCTCCGTTCGGGCAACGCTGGTGTGAATGAACTTCATCTGTGCTCTCTCTGTCTGTGCTCTCTGTCTGTCTCTCTGTGCTCTCTGTCTGTCTGTCTCTCTCTCTCTCTCTCTCTCTCTCTCTCTCCCCTGTGTGAAATCATTGACCCAGCAGGGAAAACCTGCCTCACATCAGTCGGGTAGTCACCGCTGGCGGCTGGCGTGCACTGGCACTGGCAGAGTCTCCGTTGAGACGCGACCGAGGTCAGCAACACCCCAAGACGACAGGAAGCCTGGTGGTTCGCAGCCGCCCTGGGCCGCCAGACTTCTCACAGTGCAGCGCAGCGCTCGCTCGTTTCGTTTGCATCACGGAGCGTGTGGCGGCGGCCACGCGCCCGTTGCGCTTCACAGCCTCGACGACATCGCCGTGCATGGGCCGGGCGGCCCGGGCCTCCCTCTGGCGCGGCAGTCTCCACTGAATGCGCGCACGAGCGCGCACGCAGCGCCACGCGCGAGCCGCCCCACTCTGCTCGCATGACACGAGCCGCCACGCGCACCTGGTCCCGCCTGCCCCACAGTGCTTGCTGGGCACGCACTTGGAGAACCCGCCGCTCGGGGCGCGAGGCGGCGTGAGGGCGCATATGCATCGAACCGGCGCGCCGTCGGGCCGAATTGCGCAGGTGCCGCGCGATGCATGTCTTCTCGCCCAGCATCCCGGCGACTTTCGCGGGCGAACGAACGCTGCGCGACGTGACGCGACGCGACGCGACGCCGCCACCGCAGACCGCGGCATCCTGAGCAGCAGACCCGCAACGAGCGCAGAGGAAACTCGAAGAGAGCGAGCAACAAGAGCTGGCACAATGGCGGCCCGCACGGCCCTCATCTCGATGATGGCCATGGCGCTACTCGCGGTACAGGCCAAGGCTAACTTCGTCGAGATCGAGCTCGTGAGCAACACACTCACGGACTACAACGACTACCTGACCACGTCCATGCAGGCGGCTGCGGCCAATTGGAGCAACGTCATCCGCACGGAGCACGAGGCCATCACCTTTGACGCCGCCACCAGCCTGTCGGACTACTGCGGCATCGACTACACTTTCGCCGCTGGCGACATCGTCGACAACCTGCTGGTGCTGGTCCAGATGGTGGCCAACGGCGCGGACACGCCGATGGCCACGGCCACGCCCTGCATCTTTGCCGCCACGGGCGACACCTACTTCACTCGCGTCGGCGTGGTGACGCTCAACTCGGACAACTCGCAGACCCTCAAGATGCTTCAGCATTACCACTTCGAGGCCATCATCGAGCACGAGATCGGCCACATTCTGGGCATCGGCTCGCTCTGGAACGCCTTCGGCCTCGTGGACGCGGACTCCAACACCTACACGGGTAGTCGCGGCATCTGGGGCTACCAGCTAACCGGCGCGGAGGACGCCACCAGCGTGCCTCTCGACGCGAACGAGACCACGGGCACGGTCTATCACTGGTCGCAGTCGGTCTTTGACGATGAGCTCATGACCGGCGGCATGTACGGCCACGAGCAGCCCATGTCGAGCCTGACCGTCTCCTCTCTGCGCGACATGGGCTACTCGGTGTGGCCGCAGAACTCGGACAGCTACGAGCTTGGCGTCGACTACTCAACTTCCGGCACGGACGCGGGCGCAAGCAACTCGAGCAACCGCACCAAGCCAACGTACCTGATCGACCTCTACGCGGACTTCGACCCGATCGACGTGAGCAGCAGCGTGCCGGTCTTCAGCGACGGCACTGTGGCGTACAAGGTGATTGACTTCACCATCACGTCCTCGTCCGCCACCACCACCAACACGACGGGCACCTTCGTTAAGGCGACGCTGGTGAGCAACACGCTCTCGGACTACAGCGACTACCTGACCACGGCTCTGGCCACGGCCGCTGCCAACTGGAGCAACGTCATCCGCACGGAGCACGAGGCCATCACTTTTGATGCCGCCACCAGCCTGTCGAACTACTGCGGCATCGACTACACGTTCGGCGCTGGCGACAGCGTCGACAACCTGCTGGTGCTGGTCCAAGTGGTGGCCCAGGGCTCGGATAACCCCATGGCGACCGCCAAGCCTTGCATCTTCGCCAAGTCCGACGACACCTACTTCACCCGCGTTGGCGTGGTGACAATCAACTCGGACAACGAGCAGTCGGAGATCATGATGAAGCACTACCACTTCGACGCCATCTTCGAGCATGAGATCGGCCACATCCTGGGCATTGGCTCGCTCTGGAATGCCTTTGGCCTCGTCGATACTGCCAGCAACACCTATACCGGCAAGCGCGGCATCTGGGGCTACCAGCTTGTGGGCGCCGAGGACGCCACCGAGGTGCCGCTCGACGTGAATGCAACCTCGGGCGCTTCCATCTACCATTGGTCGCAGTCCGTCTTTGAGGACGAGATTATGACTGGCACCATGTACGGCCACGGCCAGCCGCTCTCCACCCTGTCGGTGTCCTCGCTGCGCGACATGGGCTACTCGGTCTGGCCCCAGAACTCGGATGAGTACGAGCTGGGCGTCGACTACTCGACCTCGGGCAAGGGCTCCAGCAGCTCCAACAGCGGCACCAAGCCGACCTACCTGATCGACGTCTATGCGGACTTCGAGCCGGTCGACGTCAGCGCCAGCGTGCCGGTCTTCAGCGACGGCGCCATCTCCTACAAGGTTGTCGACTTCTCCGTCAACTCGGCCGCCTCGCTCAGCAAGGCCTCTGCCTGGGAGATTGCCACCACCGTACTGACCGTCATCTTCTTCTGCAGCACGGTCTCCATCGCTGCGCTCTGGTATTGCAAGTCCCGTGCGCTCCAGAACGTCGAGACCGACTCTGCTCCGTCGGCGCCCCGCGCCAACTCCCTCAAGCGCGACCTCGAGCAGGCCTCCCCGGCCGAGGAGTACCACTCCTCCGCCCTGCGTGTCAACTAACGAAGACGAAGCCAACCTGGCCGCGCAGTGAGTAGCGAATCGAAACAAACAGCATCTTGATTGCTTCGCTTCGCGTATCAAAACAAACAGCATCTTGATTGCTTCGCTTTCAATCCTTTTGTTCTTGCGCCGTTCGGCAAGTGTACCATGATGCATTGACTGTGAGTGCTCGTGCTGGCTGGCGCAGAAGAGGTCGAGCCACACGAAGCCAACACCACGAGCAATACGGTGATCCGCGAGAAAATCTGCAAGAATATCAGCCAGACGATCTGCAAGACGAAACAAACAGCATCTTGATTGCTTCGCTTCCAATCCTTTTGTTCTTGCCCGTTCGGCAAGTGCACCATGACGCATTGACTGTGAGTCTTCGTGCTGGTTGGCGCAGAAGAGGTCGAGCCACACGAAGCCAACACCACGATCAGTACCAGGTACAGTGATCCGCGAGAAAACCTGCAAGAAGATCAGCCAGACGACCTGATCAGCAGATGGGCATTCATCTACGGGCGTGCGCAACGCATTTTCGTTTCTTTCTCGTGCACGAAAAATAAAAGCATCATCATCGGATCAACAAACCAAGCACGCAACGTCGCGCGGACGATCTCGAGCCGCGGCGGCGGCGGCGCGAGGCGTCGGCGGAGGGGGGAGGGGAGGGGGCGGAGCCAGCGCTCTACGAGCCCGGATCGGCGGTCAGGCTGGCCCGGCCTGGCCCGGCCGTCGCCAGCTCGACGCCGGCTCGGGCTGGCTGGGACTTGAGGAGCGGCGCCGGCGCCGACAGACATGGCGAGGTGGCGGCGCGGCGCGCTGTGCGCAGCGGCGCTGGCTGTGGCGATGACGACCGACCTTGGCCAGCTGGCTGCGGCCTCGAGCTCGTCGAGCCATAGCTCGTCGAGCCACAGCAGCAAGTCGCACCACAGTAGCGGGATCGCAGCGACCTCGTCGCACACGTCCCACGCCTCGCACAGCAGCGGCGGCAGCGGGAGCTCTCACAGCAGCTCGTCGCACAGCAGCGCATCGCATAGTGGCTCGTCGCACAGCACGCACCATGCGCTGTCATCGTCGTCGTCGTCGTCGTCGTCGTCGTCGTCGTCGTCGTCGTCGACGACGTTGTCGTCTTCTGGGTCTTCTGCGTCGGGCGCCTCCCCTGCCTTGGCAGATGACGGCAGCGGGAGCGGGTCGTCATCGAGCTCGTCGTCGAGCAAGCGCACGTACCTGCGTAAGCGGCGGAAAACGCGGCCAGGGCGCGCCGCGCTGCACGCGATCTTCCTGAGCATACAAGACGCGATGCAGCGCAACGCGGACGAGGAGGTGGCGAGCGGGATGCGCAAGCTGGAGAGCCTGATGCAGTATTGCGACTACCACATTGACGAGCTGGAGGAGGCCGCGCCGGGCGAGGGCGGCGACGACCTGACGTCGCAGCTGGCCGCCGTCTTGGGCATTGACCCGGACACGGGCGAGATGTTGTCGGACCCGGACGCGGACGAGCTCTCATGGGAGGAGCGCGCCAACCGGCTGGGTATGCTGGACGGTCTGGGCGACGGTGGTCTGGACGGAGGCCTGGGTGACGGCTTGGACGGCGGTCTGGACGGCGGTCTGGACGGCGGCGTGGACGCGGACGCGCTGAGCAGCGGGTCGAGCCGGAAGCGGCGGCGGTCGTCCAAGTCGTCGAGCTCGGACAAGCAGGAGATTGCGCGGCTCAAGCGGCTCGTGAAGCGACTCAAGGACCACCAGGCGGCGGAGGTGCAGAAGCTGGTGGCTGTCAAGAAGGGCGTGGAGTCGCTCGTTCTCTCTCTGAGCGGCACCAAGCAGAACCTGCAGGAGGCCAAGAAGGAGAACCTGGACGTGACGCAGGAACTGGAGCGCATCCATAAGCAGGCCGTGGCGGCGGCGGACTTGGAGCGCGAGATCGCGGAGATCCAGGAGCACGCGCGCATCAACTACGAGACGGGTCAGATTGAGCTGGCGCTTGAGACGGGCGAGACCTCGCAGCTGTCGCTGGACGAGGTGGCGGCCAAGTTTCAGCTGGCGAACCTGGAGAAATCCAAGAACCGCCACTTGTATCCCGCGGACGACCTGGCGGGGCGCGAGGGTGGCGGCTCGCACGACAAGAAGGACGATATCTTGAGCCGCCTTGCGGACCCGGCTGTGCTGCACGCCGACCTGCGACTCCTGCTGGACATCGTGCTGCTACTGGGGTCCGCTACGATTGGGGGCATGCTGGCCGCCATGGCGTACATGCCGCCGCTCGTGGGCTACATCGCGGGCGGCGTCATCGTGGGGCCTTCCGGGCTGGATCTTGTGCAGACTGTCGTGGAGGTGGATACGCTGGCGCAGTTCGGCTCCGTGTTCTTTCTCTTCGCGCATGGGCTCGAGTACTCCTTCTCGGAGCAACGCCAGTTCCAGACGGTTGCTGTGGGTGGCTGCCTGCTGTCGACCATGATATGCGCGGTGTGCATCCAGATGTACGCGCTCGGGTCTGGCATCGTGCAGAGCCCGCTGGAAGGCGGCCTGCTGGGCGTGTCCTCCTCTCTGTCTTCGCTCTCGCTCGTGCTGGACTACCTACACGAGCAGCAGCTGCTGCACACGGTGCATGGCAAGGTCATGGTGGGCTTCCTCACCTTCCAGGGCCTGCTCATGGGTCTGCTCTTCTCGTTGCCGCCGGCCATCTCTGGCGGTGTGGTTTCGGTGGGCGGCGTGGGGCTGGCGCTCATGCGCTCCCTCAGTGGCATCGCCTTTGTGGCCGGCTTCGCCTACCTCTTCTCGCGGTACGCGCTGCCTACGCTGCTCGAGTTCCTCTCCAAGAACCGCACCAACTACGACGAGCTCTATCTGCTCGGCGTCGTCTCGCTCGCCATGATCATGGCGCTGCTGACCGAGTTCCTCGGGCTTTCGCTCGACCTCGGCGCTTTCTTCGCCGGCCTCATGCTCGCCGGCACGCCACACATGAAGCGCACTTGGGCGCTCATCCAGCCGCTCGCCAGCGTCTTCGCGGCACTGCTCTTCGCGTCCATTGGCATGATTATCAACCCCTCCTTCTTCTGGACCAACCTTGGTGTCATCACCATCGTCGTCATTCAGATCGTCGTCATCAAGATCATCGTCGGCACCACCGTCGTGCGCCTCTTTAGCTACTCCTGGAAGGTCTCGGTCATCACTGGCATCGGCCTCGCGCATGTCGGCGAGTTCTCCCTGCTCTTCTCCTCCAAGCTCCAGGCCCACCTCCTCCTCTCACGCCGCGCCTACCTCATCTTCCTCGCCGCCACCGTCACCACCATTGTTCTCGCGCCCCTCGTGCTGCGGATGCTGCACTTTATGCTTCCACGCATCCTGCGCGTTCTCCATGTGCCCGAGAATGACGAGGAGGACTATGCCACGCATTCGCGCCACCACGATCGTCGCAACCGCCTTGCCTCATAGAGTCAAGATCATGTAAAGGAATTCGTTGCCGGCGTCTCGGTGCAATCCATTGACTGTGAATCCAATACCGCGGCCGGCAACGCCCGGCAACTGAATTCAACTTGGTTGTTCTCTTGTGCTTGCTTGTGCCTTTCCGCCGCAAATTCGCGCCAGTCAGCGAGCACTGAATCCAACTTGGCTGTTCTGTTGTGCCTGCTTGTGCAATGTGCCTGCTTGTGCCTGCTTGCGCCTGTTGTGCCTCCCGGCGTCCCGGCGATCCCAATGATAGTGAGACTCGTGAGTCTCACCGTCTCGTCCCTGGAGGTGCCGCGCGCACTTCGCGGGATGCCTGCACCGGGCCGCCGACTACTAGCGCCCGCTACGGCTAAGCCGTCTTTCCAAGCGCACTGCAGGAGGAGCGGGCGCGTGCACCTGCCCGCCCTGCACCCCTCCTGGAGCCCGCCTGGAGGCTGGACCGAGACAGCAAGCAAGCAAGCAAGCAAAAGCAAGTGCAAAGTGCAAGCGAGCACAAGCGAGCACAAGCAAGCAAGGCCGCACGCACCCTTGGCGCCCTTTTACGTCGTTGACACCGGGCTTCCTTGCGCGTGCGCGCTTCCTTTTACAGCAATGCAGCGCTCCAATTCTCGCCCGCGAACACCGTGCCAACTCGTCCTCCTCCCTCGCATGGAGGGCCCGAGGCGGCCCGAGGCTCATTCTCTAGCTCGCAGGCGGTCGGTCTCCTTGCGCGCCCTGCGCAGCACCGGCGTCGCCTCTCGAGTCGCGTCGCCTCGCCTTCGAGGCGCGTCGCCTCCGCGCGGCGCGCCCGCCTCCGAAATCCATCCATTCCGCCAGCTCGACCGGACAAGGCCCTCCTCGGGCGCGCTCGGCTTGCCGTCCTGTCGTGTCGTGTCGTGTCGTGTCTCGTACATCACCTCATCGATGATCGTGCTGCACCACGACACCATCATCATCTCGGACATCTCCGGTCGCTGCGCGCTCGCAGTCCGTCGGCCGTCGACGCGCCGCAGAAATCTGGCCCCGACTCGCGTCACCGCCCGCCACGTACGCAGCGCAGCGCAGCGCGGCGCGGCTTTCGAAGCTAGCTAGCTCCAGCTAGCCACGGCCACGTACAGCAAGCTCGCCATCATCTCGGTCTGGATCGCGGTCGACGCCCACCCGGCCGTCGCCGCCGCCTCGTTCAAAATTCAAACCTGCAACTCCCGCCGCCTCGGACTCGGACTCGGCGTCGCTCGCGCGGCGGCGACCAGCGCGCGGAGCGGCGCGGCGGCGAGGCGAGGCTCGCGCGGCCGCGGGCGCCCCGCCGGCCGCGGCAGCGCGGCTCAGCTTTCGCGGCCGGCCGGCGCCGTTCGCGGCTGCTGCTGTTTCCGCGCTCGCGGCGTCTGGCCAAGGCCGGCACAGCCCAGGGCAGTCGGCCTTCGCAAGCGCCTCGCCTCGCCCCGCCTCGCCTCACGCGCTCGCCCAGGCCCGCTCGCGCGCGTAGTGCGTGGCGTGCGTGGCGTCGCGCGACGCAGGCAGCGCAGCGCTCCCAAGCGGCGGCGGCGTGGAGCCGTCAGGCCACGACGCAGGCGACCCGTGCCCACGTCAGCGGCAGACAGAGAGAGACCAGAAGAGGCTGCGAGCTCGAGCCTCGCCCGCGGCGCCTGAGCCGTAGCCGACGGTCAGCGACGCAACAGCTTCCCATCTCTACGAGCATTGCAGGCGGCAGGCAGACCGCCGTCTCGCCTCCCGCTCTCTCCGTCCTCTGGCGCTCCGTCTCGCGGCGAAGGCGAAGGCGTGGAGCCCGGAGCGAAGGCGCAGCGGCCTCGTGTGGCGGACAAGCATCGTCCTTCGTCCATCAGGCTCTCGTCCTTCTCGGCCCAAGCGTAGTCCGCTCTGGCGGCGCGAGCGGGCGAGCGCGGCGTACGAGCCCGCGGCGGCGGCCGTGGACTGCAGGCAGGCGGGCGACGCCAGGCAACAGCTTGCGCGGCGCGGGCGCGGCGGGCCAGGCCAAGACGCAGGTGGGCGCTAGCTAGACCGGCAAGGCGAGGCGCAGGGAGGACCGGAAGGTACTCTTTCCTGGCGTGGCGAGGTGTAGTGGGGCGAGCCCGGGGAGCTTAGGCTGCAGCGGGTCGGCGAGCACCAACCAGTCCCTGCGCGCACAAGGCTGAGCTTGGCTGTGAGGAGAGATCCTCGTCGTTGGCGTCGGTGCCGTGCTCACACGGGTTTTGGGCGACGCGTGCTCCCGTCCCAGGTTGGCGACGGGCGGAGCAGCAAACGGAATTGGGAGCATGATGGAGGCGCTCGCAAGTCTATACGGGTCGGCGCTGGCGCTAGCGGCGCTGGCCGTGCTGGCGGCGCTGGCGGCCGCGCGCCTGTGGATGTGCCTGCGGCCGCGGTCGCGGCGCACCATCAAGCTCAAGTCGAGCGAGAAGTGCGCCACGCTCATGGTGCTCGGCTCCGGCGGCCACACGACGGAGATGCTGGCGCTTGTCGAGGAGATGTCTGCGCGCTATGAGCCCCTGCACGTGGTGGTGGCCGACACGGACAAGACCAGCGTGCCCAAGTTCGAGGCCAGCAACCCGGTGCTGGCCGCGCGCTCCCGCGTGCATCGGATCCGCCGCAGCCGCGAGGTTGGCCAGAGCTTTCTCACCTCGGCTGTGACCACCGCGCTCGCCTTCATTGATAGCGTTCACGTCGTGCTTGAGGCCAAGCCGCGGCTTGTGCTCTGCAACGGCCCGGGCACCTGCGTACCGGTCTGCCTCGGCGCGCTGCTCTTGCGCTTCTTTGGCCTCGCCGACCCCTGCATCGTCTTTGTCGAGAGCTTTTGCCGAGTCAACACGCTCTCGCTCTCGGGCAAGATCCTCTACAGCCTAGCGGACCGCTTCGTGGTGCAGTGGCCTGACCTGGCCGACCGTTTTCCGCGTGCCGAGTACGTCGGCACGCTCTTTTGAGCGCGTGAAGACGTGTGTCCGCGTCTCCTTCAACTCACTCATCGCCTCCTCTCTGTTGCTGCTGTTGCTGCTGCTGCTGCTGCTACTGCTACTGCTACTGCGGGTATGCCGCTGCGTCCCTTCCTCGAAGAGTGATTGCGCGGCACACCTTACGGGAGATTGAAGAGGAGGCGGAGCACGTCATGTAACTGTGTGTCTATTCCGGTAGACTACCGCTCGGCCGTGCGTGTCGTGGCGCGCCGTTGTAGCTGCCATGGGCTGGGCCATGGCAGCAACTGTCGAGATCTCACAATACAGGCGGTAAGCACATGCAGGCGATGAGCAAACCGCAGGCGTTTTACCGCCACCTTTAATTTAGTCGCCAGGGTTCTGCACATGCGTTCGTGCGTGTGTGCATGGACCCAGGCACCCCCCCCCATCATTGCACTCTAACTTACCACACATCATCTAAAGTAAATCGCGCAGAGCGTCCGTCCGTAGCCTTGAATGCTTGTAGGTCTCTCAGCTTTGGCCAGCCACCCTACTTTGGAATGCTGCTGCAATCGCGTAACAAGAAATCGTCATTTTGCAGCGTGCATGGACCCAGGCACCCCCCCCCCCACCACCCCATTGCACTCTAACTTGCCACACATCATCTAAAATAAATCGCGCAGAGCGTCCGTCCGTAGCCTTGAATGCTCGTAGGTCTCTCAGCATTGGCCCGCCACCCTACTTTGGCATGCTGCTGCAATCACGTAACAAGAAATCTTCATTGCAGCGCTTGCAGCGCTCCTCATTCCTCATCATCTTACAGATGCCTTTCAATTCTTCGTTTGGTTCGCTAACGCGAAGGATGAGCACCACAGCAGTGGTCGTGGTTTCGTTGCTTGTGTGTTTTTGGAGCGTCAACGTGTCAGCACGGCGCACGGCAAGCCTGAGGCGCGGGGGCACCGCGACGCGGGCGCTTGTTGTTCTCATCGTAGTGCACCTTGAGCGCGTAATCGAAGTCTGCGAGGCGCTTGCGATCGGGCTTGAGCTGGGGGAGCAGCCTGTTCGGGTCAAAGCGCGTGATGGGCTCCGGCCCAGGGCTACCCGCCGCGCCTGCGGCGGCGACCTCAGCATCGCACACCGTGGACGCATTGGGCGAGGTGGTGGCGCTCTGGTCAGACTGCGAGACGCTCTGCGTCGAGAAACAGCATTGCATGAGCGCGCCGCGCGTCTGTGGCAATTGAACGTCAAAATCCGAGCGGCGCGCCGTGCGCACCACGGGCGGGTCACCGTCCAAGCGCACTGTGTACACGGACCCGTTGGTCCTGATGACCATCCCGGCCATGCCCGTCTCCTTGAGCGTAATGCGCTGGCAGAGAAGGTCCGAGGACCGCGCCTCGCGGCTCTCGCGCCGAGAATGCAGGGGTCGTGAAGGAGGCACCGGGTCCGTCCCAGGCAGCGGCGGCGGAGTGTGCCGACCTGGCAGTGCGTCAGCCGGCGCGTGCTGCGCCATGTGCTGCTTGAGCTGGTCCTTCTTGACGGTTCCACGGCCGCATTTGCGGCACGGGTACGGCCAGGTCTGGTCGTGCAAGAGACACATGTGCATCTCGAGGCTCTCATTGTAGCGAAAGGCGACGTTGTCGCAGTTGACACAGTTGTGCTTGAGCACGCTTGGGTCCAGATTCTTGCTCATGATGCGGTACGTCACGTTCTCATTTTGGTAGCACAGGCTCGGGCACGCCTCATCGACCGTGAAGCCGCCCTTTTCGTAGAAACGCAAGGCGCCCTGGTTGATGCACTGCACCGTGAGCATCAAGTAGACAGACTGCAGGCGCTTGGCCACCTCCTCGAGGTGCCGCATCAGGTAGGCGCCGATGCCGCTCCCGCGCGCCTCCGGCACCAGCTGCAGCTCGTGGATGTAGAGCATCTGCCAGCGCTTGTACTCGATCCAGTTTTTGAAAGCCACGAACCCTATGATCCGATCTGGATGGTACTCGGGCGGCGGCTGCGGCATGGCAGACGCACGCGGGTCCCCCTCCTCGACGTGGTCCACGAGCCGCTTCAGTACATCGGCACACACCAGGAGCGGGTCTGCCTCATCCGCGCACTGGGGCGGCACCTTGATCTCGTCGCTGTACACCACGAAGAAGTGCATGCCCGTGGCGCACAGCAGCTCCTGCTGCTTCTTGGCGTCGTCCCACGGCTCGGCATCGGGCCCCGCCTCGTACATGCTCTTCATGTTGGCGCGCGTGATGCGAAAGAGCGCGTCCGACACGCGGTTTGGCAGCTCGTCCGACGAGAAGTACCGCACGCCCGAGATGGGCAGGCCGCCCGGAGGGAGCTCAGCACTCGCGCCCGCGCCCGCGCCCGCCGCAGCCCCGCGCGGCCGTACCGCGTCGCGCCACCGATCCGCCATCTCCGTGCACGTCACGTGCAGCGTGTTGGGCGACAGGGTCAGCTTGATGTTCGAAGCCGCGCGTCGCGCCGCTCGCGCCGCGCGCCCGCCCGCGCCCCGCGTGCGGTACCCTGACGGCGCGCCCTGCCCTGGCGACGGCGCCGCCGCCACAGCCGCCGCGCGCCGCCGCACGGGGGACCGCGGCGCCGGCTCCGCCGGCCTCGCTGCCGCCGTCAGCGGCGGCAACCGCGCCCTGCGCCGGCTGCTGGCCGCCACCGGCACCGCCGCCGGCGCGGCCGTGCTCACGGGCTTGCACGCTGCCACGTTTTCCCAGTGCAGCGCCTGGTCCTTGTCGAAGCGGACCAGCGCAAAGGCGCCCTGCACGCTCTCCACGACGCCCTCGCAGCGGCCCTCGACCGCACTTGCGACACTGGGCGCGCAAATCGCCACGCGCCGCCCGCACGCCACATCCTGCTGGCCCGCCGCGCGCCGCGCCTTGGCCGCCCTCGACCGGTCCCGCTTCGCGCCCCCGCGCGCGCGCTTCGCCGTGGTCGCCCGCTGCCGTTTCCGGGCCGGCGCAGCCTCCACCTCCGGGGCGCCGCCCTGCGTCGCGTCCTGCTCCGGCCTCGGCGGCCTCCGCTGCCGCAGCGCGCGCTGCTGCGCCGGCGCGCCCGCCGCCTCCTCGTCCGCGCCCCGCGTCGGCCGCTGGTCCTCGCGCGCGCCCGTCTCCCCTTCCTCCTCGGCGTCCGGGGCGCCTGCTCCATCCTCCCGCGCGTCCCTGGCATCCTCAGCCACTGCCGCGTCCGCCTCCGCGGCGAACTCTGCCGCGACCTCCTTGGTCCTCTCGCCGCGCTGCACGTCGTCGTCCTCCACGGCCGCCGCCGCGCTCGCGGCCGCGTCCTCCTCCGCCTTGGAGTCGCCGTCGCGCGCGCGCCCCATTACGCCGCCGTTTCGCGCATCGCCGCCGCCGCCGCCGCCGCCCGCCGCGCCGCCGCCCTCCTCTCCTCTCCGCTC